>JAODAL010048855.1:0-28647 GCA_025379985.1 Phyllomedusa bahiana | reverse complement strand
GGGAAAATTTCCCCCAAAAGGATGATCCGACTTGTGCAAGCCCAAAATTCTCTTTGATATATTGGTGATTTTTTAGATTTTCCCCTGATGTTACCCAAAAGAAGTTTTTTTTTGGGTTTGTGAAAAAAATAATCCACGGTTTTTGTCCCAAATTTTAAATCAGATTTTCCCAAAAAAAACCTTTTCCAAGAATTTTTCCGGGAGCCCTAACTTCAAAAAAGGGCCGCCCAAAAAAAAAGGCAGAGTAATCCCGTGAAGGGAAAAAAATTGTGATTTGCGGGGAAAAGAAATAAAGAATGCCCGGGAAAAAAAATTTCTCTTTTATTCTGGCATAGGGAAAAAATCAAAAATTTTTTGGTTTTCCTAATTGCCCTAAAAGGGGGGAAGGTTTTTTTCTGATTTCATGTCAGAGAGTGGGGGAAAAAACCCCGCAGGGGGTTTTTTTTAATTTATTTGGGGGGAAAACTTTGGGTTTTTAAACTGTAAATGTAAACGTGAAAGGCAAAAAAAAAAAAATGGATATTGTTAGAAAATTTTTTTTGGAGGGAACGCAAGGCGGGGAAAAATGGGGAAAACATATTTTTGGGGGTGGCACCCCCAAGTGAGTTAAATTTTCAGGAAGCAAGACAAAAACAATAAGACAAATGTAAAAACAAAGGGGCCACATTTTTGGAAAAAGGTTTAGGTCTAAAATTATTTTTTTTGCCCACGGGTTATTATGGAAAAAAAGGGGAGTTTTTAAAAACCAAAACCCGTTTTTTTTAATAGTTTAATATTTTTCATATTTTTGAAAAGGTTTAAAAAAAGGGGACAATCTCCACTTTTTTCACCCTTTTTGTGCAAAAGGGTTTTGACCCAGAAAAAGGGAAAAAAACCCCCAATGGGGGGTTTGAAGCCCCCAAAATTGTCCTCTTTTTGGGGGGAAAAATTCCTTCCTGACCCAATCGGGCCCAATCAAAAAAAATCCCTGGACAATGACCCTCTCCTGAACCCTTTATATAACTTTTTTAAAATTATTACGCCCCCAAAAAATTTGGAAACCCCAAACCCTTTTTGAAACTGGGGTTATTTTTTTCCCAAAAGGAAAGCCCCTTTGGGCAGAAAAATTCCCTTTGTCTCACTGTTTAAACATTTAAAGGGAATCCCTTTCAAAGTTTATGTAGAAATTTCGTTCCTCAAGACGTAGGGATGCCCCCTTGTTCTAGAAACCCCTGGGTATAAAAAAAAATTTGGGGAGGATTCTATATTGACCTTTGATGTTTTTAAAACATATTTATTATGTCCCCCCGAACCTTTTTTTTCTCTAAACTAAATAACCCTAATCTTGCCAACCTTTCTGTGTACTGTAGTTCCCCCCAGTCCCCTTTTAATTTTTTTGTTGCCCCCCTTTGGACCCGTTCAAACTCTACAATGTCCCCCCCTGTGCACTGGGGGCCCAAAATGTTCACAAAAATTCCCCTGGGGGTCTGCCATGACTTGTATAATGGGAGAATAAGTTCCCTTTTTTGCCTCCCATTCCCCTTTTTTAAAGCACCCCCTGATCCTATTTTTCTTTTGGTTGCTGCCTGACAAATGGCTGTAAAAATTAAAATTTACTGTCCAAACCAGGATTTTTCCCAAAATCCTTCTCCTTTTCACTTTTTTCCCCGTGTTTTTTTCCCTTTTAAAATTAATATGTAAAGGATTTTGTTCCCCCTGTGGTTTAAAAACCTTTCAAATTTTCAGTGTTTAAACCTTATCTGCCCTTTTCCCCGCCCCGGCCTCCAAACCCTTTTCCAGATTTCCCTTTTGTAATAACTTTTTTTTCCTTATTGTGTTGATTACTTTAAAGACCCTTTGTATCGTCTGCAAAGATCGATATTCAAAGTGTATTTCCCTTTTAAAATCATTAATGAAAATGTTTTTAAAAAGGGGTAGGGCCCAAAAACTGAACCCTTGGGGGTACCCATAGGAAAAGGATCCCGTCTGAGTTTTACCCTTAATAAAACCCTTTTTTTCTTCAGTGAGCCAGTTTTCTTTCCCCCTTGCCACATTTTCCCCCCGTCCAAGCATTCCCCATTTTATTTACCAACCTTTTTTGGGCAAACCGTATCAAATGCTTTAGAAAAAATTAGATATATGACATCCAGTGCCTCACCCCGATCCAGTCTAGCACTGACTTCCCTCATAGAAAGCTGATGAGATTAGTCTGACAGGACCGATCCTTCATGAACCATGCTGGAACGGCGTTATACATTTATTTCAGTGAGATCCCTCAGGATAGCATCTCTGAGAAAACCTTTCATAAAATTTTACCTACAACAGAGGTTAAGCTTACTGGCCTATAGTTTCCTGATCACTTTTTGACCCTTTTTAAAATTTGGCACCACATTTGCTATGCGCCAATCCTTTGGGACATACCCCGTTATTAGACAGTCCATAAATATTAAGAATAGGGGCCTATTAATATATTAAGAATATATTACTTAACTCTCTTAGGACACGTGGGTGTATGCCATCTGGACCTGGGGATTTGTTATTTTAATCTTCCTAAGACGGAGCTGCACTTCTTCCTGGGTTAGACAAGAAACTTTTACATGTGGCCCTAAGATTCTCAATGACTACAACATAGCTGACATAGAGAAAGGTTAAGCTGGACAAGCAGGAATCTATCTAGAATTCTGGAACTTTATACAAACACTTAGCAAAGTACTAAAACTCTCAAGACACAACAATCTCTCAGAACAAGCATCGACACTAGAATTTAAAGGGGTTGTCTCATCTCACTGTTTCATAGAGCAAAGCAGCATTATTTCATTCATGCATCCTGTCACTTCTTGGTCAAACTGTCTGTAATTAGCATATGAGCTCCGTGTATTCAGACTTCTGTTAATTAGTCTAGATTAGATAAACAATTCAGGTCCAGAGAATCTTGAGAGCTAAAGTAAACAGTAGTAATTACTGTCTATTGTCTGAAAGATCAGATAACACACAAGCTCTCAGGCTGCCCACAGTTCTGTGCTGCAACCTGTGTGATGACCTCACTCCCTGCTATCAGATAAGACAAACATCAGGGGAGAACAAACAACAGGTCGGTCACTAGAGAAACCAGAGAGCCCTCAGAAGGTGATAAAATCATTTGTAGCTCCTCAACAAAAAAATATGAACGAAGCAATATATTTGGAAAACGTCTTAATTTAGTGTTCCCTACAAGTTGAAAACTAATCTTTGTAGTGAGACAACCCCTTTAACAGGACTAGACCTGAAACAACAAGGATACTGGAAACTGGACACATGAAAAGTCTAAGGCTTGGGTCACATCTGTGTCTGAGGTTCCGTTCAGAATCTCTGGTGTAGAGGTGAATACGGAAGCCATGGGATCCATTTCACTGTGGACATCCATGGTGCCTGACGGTAGTCCTATATTTACTATTTTGCCATAGGCAAACTTAAACTCTATCAGTTCTCAATCTATAAAGCACTAAAACTTAACTTTTATTATGTACAACACTTAACCTCTATACACACTATTTTAAAACCTGATTTCTAACCTCACCTTTTAACCCTTTTTACTTCTGAAGGAAGGAATAGCTCCTTTCTATTTATCAAGTCTGGTGGACACCACCTAAATTTAAAGGGGAGGGCAGGAAAGACATTTTAATTTGTGTTTTCTCACCGCCTTTCAAACAATGTCCCCGCTGCAGAGGTCCAAAAGGGAAAACCCTTTATATGTTTTTCGCCCCCAATTGGGAAATTAAGGATACTGCCCAAGGGGGATGGTTTGGGATCCCTTTTTGGAGTTGGGAAATCACTGTATATAAAAAGGTTCCCCTTTTAAAATGGGTGGTTTTCCCCCAACTTGATAATGGGAAAAGGAGTTATATAGTGTGTATAGAGGTTAAGTTTTTATACATAATAAAATTTAAATTTTAGTACTTTAATTGAAAAACTGATATTTTTTAAAGTTGCCTAGGGCAAAATAGTAAATAAAATTTATTACTTTCACTTTTCCTCTTGCTAGTTTCCCCATTTTTTTAGGGGACTATTTGACTTGGGCCCCCAACCCCATTTTAACATTATACTTGAGGAGCACTGTAAAATATGTTTTTCTTTATGGAAGCAATAACAGCAATACTTTTTTTGGGAAAAAATTTTTAAAAAGGGGGGAATTTTTGGCAGGAGCCCGGGGGGATAAAGAATTTTAAAACTGCGCCCAGGACATATTACAGAAATGTAGCAATCTTGTAATTCCTGAAGAAGCAATAAATCTGCTTGTGGTTTTAAGGGGAAAAGACAAAAAAAAAAGGAATTAGAGCTGTTCAAGCCAGAGATGCTTTTTGGGACAGGGAAAAGGGACAAATGGACATATTGGGGCCAGAAAGCGGTAAATAAATGGGGGATAAAAACAAAAAGGAATGAAAAGCTTTTGGCAAGGGGCCCAAAAGGGGAAAAGCCCAACAGCCTTTCAAACTAGGGGAAAGGAAAGATGTCAAGAAAAAGGGGGGGACCCGCCCTGAACAAAAAAGGGGGCTTTCGACCCAGAGAACCGTGATGGGCCCCCTGAGACATCGGGAAAGGGGTTTTTTAAACTCAAACAGTATAGCGCACTCAGGAGACTCCTAGAGAAGGAATGCCTAATTTGGGTTAAAAAGCCCCTTGGGGGTGGAAAAAGGTTCCCCGGGTCTTTTGCATGGGGAAAAAAGGGGGGGTTTTCCTTTAAAACCGATCAAAAAGAATTAACCTATCATTAGGGGAACCAAACAAAAGGACCAAGGTGATTAATCAGGATATTCCAAACGAAGCCACCCCCAAAAATTGGGCAAAAATCCCAACGTTTAGGGGCCTAATCCCCGAAAACAAGATTTTTTTTTAAAAACTTGAACCAACAAATACTTGTGGGACAAACACCCCCCTTGAAAATTTTGGGGGTGATTTAAATGAAGTCCAAAAATTTTTTTAAGGACAGATCTTCCACGGGAAAAAGTAGAATAGGAACCTGGGGGAAATTATTGGGACTGCTTGATCTTGTCGATTTTTGGAGACCTTACCCCCCAAAAGGAAAGGGGAAATTTTTCCTTCTATTTTTGCTCCTCAGAAACTTGGTCGCGTATTGACTATTTTCTAACTTTCATAAATTCAAAGTGGGGGGCCCCCCCCCCCCCCAACCCCCCCCCCGTTTAAACACCCCCCCCCCCCCAAATAGAGGCCCTAATGGATCAACCATGCCCCTATTAAACCCTAAAAATACAAGATTTCCCCCCCTTTAAAGGGTACAGAGACATATATATGGCGTTTTCCCCTCATATTTTAAAATTGAGGGGGAAAATTTAAAATTTCTTCTTCCAAAAACAAAAACAAACTAAAAAAAAAAAACAAAAAAATTGACCCATGAGGGAAACCCCTCAACCTTTTGGAAGCCCCAAAGCGTTCCCGTGAAAAATAATGCCCCTACAAAGGGGCCCCGGGAAAAAGGTAGTCTCAGCAAAAATAAGACCCTCACCCAAGACCTCAGGGGGGGCTTATACCTTTAAATAAACCCACCCCAAACCCAAGAAAAAAGACAAGGGGTTTCCAGGTAAAATTTTGGTTGACACAAGGGGAAAAAACAAAAAAAATCTCACCTTTACCCCAAAAAAAAATTTAAATTTGCCAAAAACCCCGGGCAGATTCCCTTGCGAATCGGGGCCAAAAGGGACCTCGGCCCAAATTACAGTCAACACCCTAAGGGGGGAAACGGGGAAAATTTTAAACATACAGGTAAAAAAAAAAAATTTTTTGGGTGGAATTTTTAAAAAAATTCTATTCTAAATTGTATTGCCCACCCAAAAAACTGGGTTCGGGCGGGGCGGGGTTAAATTTGTTACTCGAGCAAATTTTTCCCGACTCTTTCAAAAGGAAGATAAGGCCCTTCCCTAAATCCCCCTATCCCCGCCCAAATTATACCCAGAGGGTAAAAACCTTTTTAGCCAACCAGAAAGCCCCAAGTCCGGGGGGGAAAAACCGCAAAATTTTCCCAAAATACCCCCCCAGATTTTCACCCCCCAAATTAGGGGCCCGCTTTGTAATTATTTTTTTAGTTTGGGAAAAGGGAATTCCTAAATTAAAAAATAAAAGCAAAACCGAGTCTTCCCCAAAGGGCCTGATGGGGACCCCACCGTGCCAGAGTCAAATTAGGCCCATCCCCCTAAATTAACGAAGATTCTAAAAATAGTTTCAAAAATAATGGGGGACCGACTCGCTATTTTACTCCCCAAATTAATTTCTAAACACAATGGGATTGAAAAAAAATAGATCCGCAGTGAAAAAACACCCCGAAAGGTTTGACAAAAACCGGGATGATATCAAAATTCCCCCCCAAAAACCCATTTTCCACCCCTTATTGTCAACCCGTTTGCCGAGAAGGGGGGTTTCCCAAGTGATTTGGGGTTTTGGGAGGGGGAAAGTACTGAGGGCAAATGGGGGGGGGGAGGGCGTTTCCACCAAAAAAATTTTCCCGATCATTATTACAACCCGTCAGCAAGGATCGCCACCGGGTTTTTTATCTGACCCCTTTTTCTGTGGAGGGGTACGAGAAAACCCCCAAAAATTGTCCCCCCCCTTCCCTCTTAAATTATTGCCATTAAACCCATTATTGAACAATACCCCAACAATCTCCCAAAATTTTTTGAGGCTTATGATCGGAAAACAATTTTTAAAAGAAGAAATTATTTTGCGGATGAACATCTTTTTCTTTCCCGCCCGCCCGGGATAGGGATGCCCCCTTTAGTTTTAAAAATTTTCTCTCCCCCAATTTTGGGAAAAAAGCCAGGTTTTAAAAGGTCAATATTAACAAACCCAAAAATTTTTAACCTTACACCCCATCACGTAATAAAACAGACCCGTTACAAAAACCCCTGGTTTCTATAGCCCAACCCCAAAAAAATATCTGGGAATCAATAAAAAAGGTAAAACCCCCCCGAATCATTTAAAAATTTAAATTTTCCCCCCAATAATAAAAAAAATCTGTGCAAAAATTAAATCGGGGATCATTTACCGAAAACCCTGATAGCACATGCCATCTTTTTAAATGAAAGTTTCCCCCGGGGTTCATATTTTCATATTTTTTGTAAGGCAAAAAAAAAGAAAATTTCCGTCCACCCAATTTAAACCCTTTGTGCTAAGGTTTTGTTTCCCGAAACCCAAAAACCCCCCAATGGGGTTTAGAACCCAAAATTGTCCTCTTTTTTGGGGAAAAATTTCCCCTTCTTGCCCTCCAACTGGCAATCGGAAAAATCCCTGGATCAATGACCCCTCTCCAGAATCCTAGACACTAACCTGTTATATTATTACGCCCAAAATGCATCCAAACCCTTTTTGAACTCGGTTATTGAATTCACCATGACCAGTCCCCTCTGGCAGAGAATTCCATAGTCTCAAACTGCTCTTACAGTAAAGAATCCCATTCTATGTTTTTTTGTAGAAAAATTTCGATCCTCAAGACGTAAAGGATGCCCCCTTGTTCTAGATACAGCCCTGTGTAAAATAAATCTTGGGGGAGATCTCTATAATTGACCTTTGATGTATTAAACATATTTATTTATGTCCCCCGAAGCTGTCTTTTCTCTAAATAACCTTAATCTTGCTAATCTTTCTGGGTAATGTAGTCCACCCAGTCCTTTTATCGTTTTTGTTGCTCGCCTATGAACCTGTTTAAGCTCTACAAAGTCTTTCCTGTGCACTGGGGCCCAAAACTGTTTCACAATATTCCATGTGTGGTCTGGGCCATGACTTGTATAATGGGAAAAATAATGTTCTCATCATGTGCATCATGCCCCCTTTTAATGCACCCCATGATCCTATTTGCTTTGGCTGCTGCTGCCTGAGACTGGCTGCTAACAATTAAGTTTTCTGTCCACCAGGATTCCCAAGTCCTTTTCCATGTCACTTTAAGCCAGTTTTTTTTTCCATTTAACCCTGTAATCATGTAATGGATTTCTCTTCCCCATGTGCATAACCTGCATTTATCTGTATTAAAACCTCATCTGCCATTTCCCTGCCCAGGCCTTTCCCAAATTATCCAGATCCCCTTTTTAATAAATATTATCCTCTATTGTGTTGATTCCTTTACAGAGCTTAGTATCATCTGCAAAGATCGATATTCTACTGTGTATTCCCCGTGGGAAGATCATTAATGAAAATGTTAAAGAGGGATAGGGCCCAATACTGACCCTTGTGGTACCCCACTATAAACAGCGATCCAGTCTGAGTATGTACCGTTAATACTACCCTTTGTTTTCTATCATGAGGCCAGTTACTTTACCACTTGCACACAATTTTCCCCCAGTCCAAGCATTCTCTTTTATTTACCACCTTTTTTGTGGCACCGTATCAAATGCTTTAGAAAAATCTAGATATATGACATCCTGTGCCTCACCCGATCCAGTCTAGCACTGACTTCCTCAAAGAAGCTGATGAGATTAGTTTGACAGGACCGATCCTTCATGAACCCATGTTCCTGTATCCAATGCAGACTATACCTCTCCTATTAAAACACACATGTGTGAACAGAGTCAAGTCTGCAGTCATAAAAATTTATCTGGAGAAAAAACGTCCAAGGGTAGCGATAGGGAAACTAATGATGGCCAAAGGATATGGGGGGCTTAAATTTGCCTGATATTTAAAAAAAATAATCTGGCATCATTGCTCCGACACGGGTTAGACTGGGATCAAGGGGAAATTCTTTTTTTCCAATACGGTTCTAGAAAGAGATTTAATGGCCCCTTGGAACCTCAATGCGCTTTTGCACACCCCATATGCCGCACTACCTGGGGTAGCACGTCAAAGTTTAAATGCTGGGGGGAAACAAATGGGGGGCCTGGAAGGGGGCTGGGAAATTATTAAACTCCCGTCCCCAATTTTAGTGGTTATCAAACATGGGAAGGACATCCAGAATTCTCCCGGGACAGAATCAGGCAATTTATTACAGGGGAAAAGGAAAAGGGGTGCCCCAGGCAATCTAAAAATTTTTTTTTCACCAACGGGAAAGAAGGTTTCCCCTCTCTTTTGGAGAAGTTCGGGGGAAAATATGCCTAGCACAGCCCAAATTTTCCGGAATAAGCAGATCACAAGTTTTCTGGGGGGAAAAGCTGGGGATGGTTAATTTTGACTAAACCATTTCATTGACAATTTAGGGGGATCTACACTGCCCCAAAACCCCTATCTCACTTTTGCGGCCCCGTTGTCCTTTTGAGGATACGACATCACCCCACCCTATTAAAAAAAAGGGAAAGAGTTTTCCCAATACGGATATACCCGGGGGGTCCTAGAGGGGGGAACAGGTACGGAAGGCCTTGGAAATGGGGGGGATGGGGGGGACACCTACTTTGGGGTTAGCACAAGAACCATTAGGGTTTAATATTTTCCACCCACCCCTTCCCGGACCGGTTGTGGGGCCCAAATGTGAAAAACCTCTCCATCGTGCCCCCAGACCACAGAATTTGGTTTGCGTTTGCCCAATTTTTGTTAAGACAAACTATCTGTGAATATCCCACAAAATCCCTTCGTTCCATGGCCCCCGGAGGGGAGGGTGAGAGGAAACCAAAAAGAAGAAATAAACTCATACTAAAATTCCTAATGGGGGGGCCAAAAGATGTCTTTACAGGAATGGCTGAAGGCAAAAAACCCCCGGGGTCAAGAGGAGGTGTTCAGGGGGTCAGGGAAAAATGGTGCTGGATAAAATGCAATGATTTTTTTAAAAAAAGAACACAAAAAGGGGAAGTTCTTTAGGTTTGGGAAACCAATTTATTTAAAAGGCAAAATTTTTTTTTGGGGGTTTTTTCACATTATCCTTTATAAAACCATTTCAGGACAACGTGGTACTTGGAACATCAAATGGCAGGGTCCCCTAGGGAGGCTTCAGATAAATAGTTTTAAGGGGAAAGAGAAACAGAAATGGGAAAAGATATTGGAATTTTGGGAAAATTCACTTTTTTATGTTTCCTACTCATTTAGAATGATCAACTACAGTTAGCTCCAGTTTCGCTTTATTTAAGTCTGTTTTTTGAGGCATGATAATATTGTACGGGAAATTTTAGGTTAAATATGCCTTTATGAAATGTCAATTTAAAAATCTTCGTAACTTTTTCATGTTAATCTTACTACTGTTATGTATCAGCTAGTACCTGACTTCTACTGTTTACTGTTTGTATTTTTTTTTTTTTTTTTTTTATAAAAGAACAAAAATTTTCATGATAAAAAAAAGAAGTAGGATCAGTGATCGTTCCAATGCTACAAAAGTGAGGACAGCACCTTCAGTTAACATCTCTCTGTAGTGCCCCTCTAGTTCTACATTTTGTGCACTTGGAGAAGCAAAATTTCCCAGCAGAACCAGTCACACAACTCATAAATTTCATGTTAAACCACTACGTTTTTGGAGAAGACCTGTACAAACAGGTTATGGGAACGTCAATGGGTTCAAGGTGTGCACCGCAGTACGCATATCTCAACTGTAATCCACTGGGAGGCACAGAAGGTGACTAGAACAATTCACCAATGCAAATATAAAATAAATAGCAGGATTCCAGTGTCCCATAAAAGTATATTCAATTTATTGAAAAAAAGTGTCCAAAACGCACAAGAATCCATATAAAGAACAAGAGATTAATATGATAGTATATGAACCGACAATAGAAGCAGTGGATCACGCTGACGCGTTTTCAGGCTGATTCAATGTCGGACTGGGTCCTTAGGGCCCACAGGTGGAGTTTATTCTAGGGGCCCACCAGTTGAGCCGTTTATGGGCCCACCAGTGGAGTTTATTATGGGGTCCTACCCTACACCTACTGTAAATGACTATACCTGCCTCCTATACTCTGCTTCTTGCCTCTCTTTTTTGTGTTTTTTTGTCTCTTATGAGAATGCATGTGCAGTTAAAAAACAGCTCCATGTCTACCATGCTCAGGGGACAACGGAGGTTTCCCCTGTGGGCCAGTCCAAGCCTGGGCTGACTTACAGTCCTTAGTTGCAGCCATGTTACTCCTTGATCACATGACTTTAAATAGCAAGTAGTAATTACATAATTTATAACAGTGGCGGTATGAAAAATCAACAACATGGAAAAACACCAGAGTATTACAACATTGATTCTTATAAATAGGAAAAATCTATATAAAATAATTTCCTATTCTTAATATTTTTACGGCAGAACTGAAAGAAGCATACCTTTCACCACGCACCACCAAATCTATGACTTACCTTTGCTACACTGATGAAATCCTGGTCATCTGGACGGCAGGTGAGAAGGCCCTACTTAAAGGGGCTGTCTCGCTACAGGGATCGCTGCTTTTTATGTTAAAGATCTTGCAAAAACAAGTCACTTTGCAACATGTGTCCATTATGGACTTGTATGGACTGCATCAGCTCCTCAGGTCGCTATAGCTACAGACCTGTTCCATCTCTGCTGATAGGCTGCCAGCACTGGTTGCTATAGCTATAGACCTGGCTTCTACTGCAGTCTAGTAGAAGCCAGTAAACACCCCCCCTGAATTCAAAGTGAAACCAAGAAAACAGGACGGAGGTGAGATGAATCAATGTAGTGAGACAACCCAATTAAACTAAAAACTCAGCTAGTCAGATGGTGAAAAGCACTTTCTGGACACCACTATACACATTGAAAACCATCGTATACTATTATCAATATACAACAAACCAACATTCTCATCACTGACAGTATACCCGTCCCACATTCCCATCACTGACAGTGTACCCGTCCCACATTCCACCGCTGATAGTGTTCCCATCCCACATTCCACCGCTGATAGTGTTCCCGTCCCACGTTCCCACCGCTGATAGTGTTCCCGTCCCACATTCCCACCGCGGATAGTTTTCCCGTCCCACATTCCCACCGTGATAAATGTACCCATCCCCCATTCCCCACCGCTGATAGTGTTTCCCATCCCACATTCCCCGTGAAAAGTGTTCCCGTCCCACATTCCCACCGCTGATAGTGATCCCGTCCCACATTCCCCCGCTGATAGTGTACCCGTCCCAAATTCCCATCACTGATAGTGTTCCCGTCCCAAATTCCCACCGCTGATAGTGTTCCCGTCCCCCAAATTTCCCCCCGCTGATGTGTTCCCGTCCACATTTTTTACCCCTGATCGTATACCCGTCCCACACTTCCCCCGCTGATAGTGTTCCCGTCCCACATTCCCACCGCTGATAGTCTACCCGTCCCACATTCCCACCACTGATAGTGTTCCCGTCCCACATTCCCATCACTGATAGTGTTCCCGTCCCACATTCCCACCGCTGATAGTGAACCCGTCCCACATTCCACCGCAGATAGTGTTCCTGTCCCACATTCCCACCGCTGTTAGTGAACTCGTCCCACATTCCCATCACTGATAGTGTTCCCGTCCCACATTCCCACCGCTGATAGTGTTCCCGTCCCACATTCCCACCGCTGATAGTGTTCCCGTCCCACATTTCCACCGCTGTTAGTGAACTCGTCCCACATTCCACCGCTGATAGTGTACCCATCCCACATTCCCACCACTGACAGCAGTGTACCCGTCCCACATTCCCACCGCTGATAGTGTACCCGTCCCACATTCCCACCACTGATAGTGTTCCCGTCCCACATTCCACCGCTGATAGTGTTCCCGTCCCACATTCCCACCGCTGATAGTGTACCCGTCCCACATTCCCACCGCTTAAAGTGTTCCCGTCCAACTTTCCCACCGCTTATTTTGTACCCTTCCCACATTCCCACCGCTTTTTGTGTTCCCATCCCACATTCCACCGCTGATAGTGTTCCCGTCCCACATTCCACCGCTGATAGTGTTCCCGTCCCACATTCCACCGCTGATAGTGTACTCGTCCCACATTCCCACCGCCGATAGTGTACCCGTCCCACATTCCCATCACTGATAGTGTTCCCGTCCCAAATTCCCACCGCTGTTTTTGAAATCGTCCCCCATTCCACCGCTGATAGTGTACCCATCCCACATTCCCACCACTGACAGCAGTGTACCCGTCCCACATTCCCACCACTGACAGCAGTGTACCCGTCCCACATTCCCACCGCTGATAGTGTACCCGTCCCACATTCCACCGCTGATAGTGTTCCCGTCCCACATTCCACCGCTGATAGTGTACCCGTCCCACATTCCACCGCTGATAGTGTTCCCGTCCCACATTCCACCGCTGATAGTGTTCCCGTCCCACATTCCCACCGCTGATAGTGTACCCGTCCCACATTCCCACCACTGATAGTGTACCCGTCCCACGATTCACCGCTGATATAGTGTACCCGTCCCACATTCCCACCGCTGATAGTGTTCCCGTCCCACATTTCCACCGCTGATCGTATACCCGTCCCACATTCCCACCACTGATAGTGTACCCGTCCCACATTCCACCGCTGATAGTGTTCCCGTCCAATATTCCCACCACTGATAGTGTTCCCGTCCCACATTCCACCACTGATAGTGTACCCGTCCCACATTCCACCACTGAGAGTGTTCCCGTCCAATATTCCCACCACTGATAGTGTTCCCGTCCCACATTCCACCGCTGATAGTGAACCCGTCCCACATTCCCACCACTGATAGTGTACCCGTCCCACATTCCCACCACTGACAGTGTACCCGTTCCACATTCCCATCACTAATAGTGTACCCGCCCCACAGTCCCATCACTGACAGTGTTCCCGTCCCACATTCCCCCCACTGATAGTGTTCCCGTCCCACATTCCCATCACAGAGTGTACCCGTCCCACGTTCCCACCACTGGTAGTGAATCCGTCCTCACACAAACTGTGTCCTGCCCTCCATATTCACCATAGAGAAAGGGCACTACGAAAATGTATAATATTGTCCCTGCTGACTAATCAAATATGACTCCTGCTGTAGAAAACGCTGCAGTTGTCCGGCTGGTGTGAATGGCAGCATTACCAGTTTTGTTAGTTGGCTATTGTGCACCATAATGCTGTTGGGCATTGGGAGCCCTGTCGTTGGTGGTGATCGGTGAATGTGTGCTTGTGTGACGGGTGGGGTATGCTTGTGAATGTAGCATCTAGGGGGATTTACTACTGGTGAATACAGCAAGGCGGGTGTGCCGGAGGCCAGAACTAAGAGCAATAGAAGCGGTGGACCGCTGACTGGCCTAGAGATGAAGCGGTCCCACCGGGACTCTACAGACAAGTGTCCTCTATAGCGCACAGGGCAAAGATGGTAGAGGAACCTAGCTACCGATGGGTAAGAGTGGGAACAGCTGGAAAGGTCTGAGATAAGTTAGAACTCCTGGTGAAGGAGCCAAGTAAGCAGAGAGAATAGTTCCTGAGCAAGAGACTGTGTGTATTAACTCCTTACCAACATAAGCTTACATTATAATGTTGATAAGGAGCGTGCTCACTTGCTGTACAAGCAGTCGCACCCCTTAATGGTCAATTACCCTAGTGGGATTACAAGTTCAAATAAAAAATAGAAATGTAAAAAAAAAAAAAAATTAAAATTTCAAAAACACCCCTGCCATGTTACTCCTCCTATTACTTCCTGCCTATGGTAGGATTAATAGGAGTGCCAAAATTTGAAAATTTTTTGGCCCAGTATAAAAAACGGTCTGGGTCAAAAATTCACTTTGTTCCCCATCCCCAACCAATCCAGGGCCCTTTTCTCATTTTTTCCAGAGCACTATAAAAATTTGGAGGGGCCTCTGATTGGTTGCAAAGGCCAAGACGGTTTTCATACAGGGTGGCCCTATATTATAAAAATGCAGAATGTTGTACAAGCGATCGCTCCCCTAGTGGTCAAGTACCTTAAAAGTAAAGGTAAAAAAAAAATTTTTTTAAAAAATTTTAAAAAAAATTTTAAAAAAAAAAAATTTAAACCCCCCCCCCTTTGCTTTTTTTACAAATAATGAAAAAAAGTTACACAAAATTGGAATCACGCGCCCAAAAAAAGTCCGGCCCATTGAAAAAATAAATCTTTTTTTCCTTTAATCTAAAACCCAGTAGGAAAATAAAAAAAAAATTACCAATGGCAAAATTACATTTTTTGGGGGCGATTCCACAAAAAAAATTGGAATAAAACGTGGTTAAAAAGTTCCATCTATCCCAAAGCGGTATGAGTAGAAAATACGCTTCAAAAAAAAATTCCCCCTCATTCAGGTGCATGGGTGAAAATACAAAGAAGTTATTGGTCGCAGAAAATGGTGCTGTGGTGCAAATTTAAAAATAGAGAATTTTTTTTAAAGTACTAAAACATAAAAAAAACTCCTCCCATTTTGTATCACTGGAATCACAGACGAGTTTCACAATACAGATAACACATCATTTATACCAAAGAGTGAACTCCATAAAATCAAAGCCCCTGCAAAAATGGGACAATACAGGTTTTTTTCTTCACATTCCACCCCACTTCGATTTTTTGGGAGGGTTTTTCCCGTTTCACCCATATGGTCCAGGGCAATGGTACCCCTTAAAAATTAAATCTTGTCCCGTAAAAAAAAAAGGCCCCCATAGGTTCCCAGGTGGAAAAAAAACCAAAACAATTATGGCTCTTGAAAGGCAAAGAGGAAAGGGCTCTCTCTTGTCACATAGGGAGGCTCTGTTAGCACAGTGTGGAAAGGATGCTTAAAAATTCATGCATATTTCAAGGGAAATTCATGCATAAATAATATGTATTTTTGACCCAAAAAAATTCCCTACAATCTTGACAGGTTTTTTTTTTATCTTCTAGAGTTCAAATGGTTTTAAAAGAGTTTTTTTTAAAGATTGGATTTTTAAAGGGACCGACGAAACCAAATTATGCGCAACTTTATTTGTAAAATGGCAAAAGAGGTGAATAGAACTTTGTTTTTCTATTGTTAAAACTTTTTTTTTTTTTTTTTTTAATTTGCGATGTCAAAGGGTGTCCCAAGATGGCGCTTCTCTTACTAGGAGCAGTAACATGGCAGCCAGGGAAAGCTTCTTTAGGCTTCTGTCTGCCATGGCAACCGCTCAGCACAAGCAGAAAGTGCCGTTCCGAATTCATTTGGACGATTGCCACAATGTCTAAAGAATTGAAAATAAGATATGAGATCCGACTCCTATCCCTGCCATTAGCAGCCAGGGTCAGTGAGTCAGCCCGCTCCATACATCTTTACCGGTATTGTGACACTCATGTCAGTAAGGGCATCTTGACACTTTGGGCACAATTTGTCCATTTTCACTTAGGGTGTACCACTTTTGCTGTCATTGGGGTTACTCCTTTTGTTCCCAGGGGTTTGACATTGATGGCTGTGTTGAGTTATTTTGAAGGCACCAAATTTACACTGTTATACAAGCCGTGCACTGACTACTTTATATTGTATCAAAGGGTCATATATCAGTGTTGTCCCATGAAAAGATATAATACAATATACACAATATTTTTTTCCTTTTGACTACCCACACAACCAGCCTTATAAAAGGTGCACCGGTACTGGTTCATATGGTGTCTGGCCATTGCTACATTTTGTAGTTAAAGGTGTTCTCACCATACTGTTTCACAGGCCCCCCCAGCTCCGGCTGCCATTCCTGTTCAGGAGTGGGCTTTTTAAAACTTCACTGCCACTTCCTGTTTTAGGAGTGGGTGTTTTACAGCTTTTTGCCACTTCCTGTTTGACGTGGGCTGTTTTTTCAGCTTCAGGCGCCCTTTTCCCGTTCAGGCGGGGTTTTTACAGCTTCAGCTGCCATTCCCGTTTGGACGGGGCTTTTTTTACAGTTCAGGCTGCCACTTCCTGTTCAGGCTTTGGGGGGGTCCCAACTTAAAGGCGTTGGGGGGTTTACAGTTTCGGGCTCCACTTCCTGTTCAGGCCGTGGGCGGTTCTACACTTCAGGCTGCCATTTCCTTTCAGGCCGGGGGGGTTTTTACGCTTCGGGCTGCCACTTCCTGTTCGGCCCGTGGGGGGTTTTCTACGCTTCGGGCTCCCAAATTTCCTGTTCAGGCCGGGGCGGTTCTAAGTTTCAGGTCCACTTCCTGTTCAGGCCGTGGGCGGTTTCTACAGCTTCAGGTCCCATTTCCCCTTTAAAGGCCGGGGGGCGGTTCTACAGCTTCGGGCTCCCACTTCCTGTTCAGGCCGTGGGCGGTTTTCTACAGCTTCAGGCTGCCACTTCCTTTCAGGGCCTGGGCGGTTTACAGCTTCAGGCGCCACTTCCTGTTCAGGCCGGGGGGGGTTCTACAGCTTCAGGCTCCCATTTCCCTGTTCAGGGTGGGGGTTCAAACAGCTTCAGGCTCCCACTTTTCCTGTTCGGGGCCGGGGCGGTTCAACAGCTTCGGGGCTGCCACTTCCGTTCGGGCCGGGGGCGGTTCTACCTTCAGGCTGCCACATCCGTTCAGGCTGTGGGGGGGTTCTAGTTCAGGGGGCCACTTCCTGTTCACTGGGGGCGGTTCCACAGCTTCAGACTGCCACTTCCTGTTCAGGCTGTGGGGGGTTTACAGCTTCAACTCCCCTTCCCCTGTTCAGGCTGTGGGCGGTTTTACAGTTTCAGCTGCCACTTCCTTTCGGCTGGGGCGGTTTTCAGTTCAGATGCCATTTCCTGTTCAGGGCTGGGGGGGGTTTTACAGTTCAACTGCCATTCCCCCTGTTAGGCTGGGGCTTTTTTTACAGCCGACTGCCATTCCGTTCAGGGCTGTGGGCGGTTCACAGTTCAGACCCCACTTCCTATCGGGCTGGGGGCGGTTTACAGCTTCAGACTGCCACCCGTTCAGGCTTGGGCGTTCTACAGTTTCAGACTCCCTTCCTTTCAGGCGTGGCGGTTTTCCAGCTTAACTCCCATTTCCCTTTTCGGCTGTGAGCGGTTCTACAACTTCAGGCTCCAACTTCCTTGCTGCAGAAGTGCAGTAAAGGCGTATGGGAAATTTTGGAAGAGGGGGATTTTATTGCTTGGTGGGGGTCTCAGTGGTGATCATTTATCACCTATCCTGTAGTAGGTGTTGAGGGTCTTTGCTGGGAGTACTCCTCATTAGCTTCTTGTGGTTTCTCCACCTTATAGAAATTGGATTATTAAAAAAAGGGAGTGGGATTGAGTGTGAAGCCGCTTTACCCAAATTGTCCGCATGGGCTAGAGACTGGTGGCTATGGACCCTCTGCCCTAGCTACATCCCTTTACACGGTATTGCCCACCCTGTTCAGATTACTCCGCTACCAAACAGCGAGGGGCGAGCTGATAGGGGAGGCTTTCCACCATCTCTTCCTACCAATCAGCATCGCTCTGCTCTAAACTGATGAGGGACAAAACCCCAAAACGCTTATGCAGATGGCGATACTGGCTTGGAATATCCCTTTTGGTCTTAAAGTTTTGGGTGAATCAGAAGAAAATTGAGGATTTTTCCCCCATAGAGGGCGCTTGAGCTTCCCAGCTACTGTCCCATAATGCCTTGTGATATGCAATATAAATAAATTTTTAGGTGAAGAACCCCCTTTTGTTTGCTCCCAAGTTGAAGGCAACGTCTATGACATTCTAAGCCCCGCACGAGAAACCCGAAATAGAAGGGGCTGGGATTGTTCGATATTGAAATATTCAAGCTGCAGCGGCCAATTACACCCGGGCACTGCCCACACTCTGCACATCTGTAAAGAATGATCGAGATGCTGGCACCGTGGACCAGAACGTGATCAAACTGCAACACACAGGAAATCCTTAAAAAGACCTCTCTTTAATACTCGTCATTCATCAAAGTCATAAAAAACAATAATCACAAATACTTAACAAATCGGATGAAAAAATGTCAAAATCGCACTGTGCTGCGTCACACGATCGGAAGCCACTCGCACGCCCGCTGCACCCCACCCCCACGACCCCCCCACGCCCGCTGCACTCCCACCGCACGACCCCTCGCACGCCCGCTGCACTCCCACCGCACGACCCCTCGCACGCCCGCTGCACTCCCACCGCACGACCCCTCGCCGCCCCTTGCCTCCCCCCGCCGCCCCCCTCGCACGCCCCTGCACTCCCACCGCACGCCCGCCCCACGCCCCCCGACTCCCACCCCGCGCACCCCCCGCACGGCCCCTGCACTCCCCCCCCGACCCCCCCGCACGCCCCCTGCACTGCCCCCGCCCCACCCCAACCCCCCCAACCCCCCCGCCCCCAAAGCACGACCCCCCGCACGCCCGCTGCACTCCCACCCCACGACCCCCCCACCCCCGCTGCACCCCACCGGGGACACCCCCGCACGCCCCTGCACTCCTACCGCACGACCCCCGCACCCCCCCGCTGCCCTCCCACCGCAGCCCCCTGCACCCCCGCTGCACTCCCACCGCACGACCCCTCGCACGCCCGCTGCACTCCCACCGCACGACCACTCGCACGCCCGCTGCACTCCCACCGCACGACCACCAGGCTCACTGAGAAAGATGATGCCCAAAGGAATGGAGTGCCAGTCCTGCAGTATGTCAGGTTCGCGGGTTTCAAACCCCCCCGGTCATTCCTTCAGGTAGAAGTGCATTTTGTCTTTTATGTCTTCGGTGGGGTTTTGAGCCTCTTCAGGATCTGGGCGAGCACGTTCACCGTCTGCTCGCTGCTAAGACCGGTCTTCTTGGTTTGAAACTTTTTCAGCAAGTCCTTGGTCGTCATGGGTTTGCGGGTCAGATATCTTCTCACCGCTTCTTCAGTCAACTGAATGTCCCTGTGGAAACAAAGAGGTGGATTATTAAAGACCTTTTCTATAAGGCCAGTTACACGGGTATTTGAAGGTTAAATTCGCCGTGTGGACGGGGGCGGGGGGGGGGGGACTGAGCAGGGGGCCCGGCACTTCGCCGGGCCCATAGACTTGAAAAATTTACAGCGGCGCGATACGCCGCTAGTAACACATGTCAATTATCTCCCCCCCGGGGCTTCGCCGGGCGGGAAGGAGACGTAATCCATAGTTTTTCGAGAATGTGAATTACCGTAAGAATGGGCCTTTTGGCCCGAATTTGGCGCCTTCGGTGCGTAAATTTCGGGCCCAAAAAAAAGGCCCCCCTTTTAAACCTGGAACATAGCCAAAAACCACGAAAAATTCCTTAAATGCAGTTAAGGGGGAAATCTCACCCTAAGTAATTTAAAATAGCTAGGTAAAGACTATTATCAAATACAATGCTGTTCCGATTTTGCTTCCTTTCAGTTAGACTTCTTTACCTCCGCTTTTGTACACCTGCTTTCCCTATGTTCCAACCACCTCTCTTGCGCAAAAGTGGCCACGGGGTGATGTTCTTCTTGCTGGTTCATCAGCAGCACAGGAGCTTGTTTATCTTTCTTTATGACAAATTTCAACCCTTTAGAGCTCTGGTGCCTTGTGCCCTGCGGCTTAAACCCTTTTTCTTACTGCTGTCCCTTTTATCAGGTTCATTTTGGGAAAAGCAGAGCGAAAAGTCCCTTTTTGCTGTGAAAACCCCCACGCCCGAACAGGAAGTGGGAGCCTGAAGCTGCAAACAGCCCCCAGCCTGAAAAGGAATGGGGGGGCCAAAACTATAGAACCCACCCAACCGAACAGGAAGTGGGGGCCTAAACTAAAAGAAAAACCCCCAACCGAACAGGAAGTGGACCCAAAATATAGAACCACCCCCAACCCCGAACAGGAAGTGGGGAGCCGAACCATAAAACCGCCCCCCTGGCCCAACAGGAAATGGAGCCCGAACTATAAACCCCCCCACGGCCCAACGGAAGTGGGGGGTGAAGCTATAGAACCGCCCACGGCCCGAACAGGGAGCGGGGGAACTGAAGCCGTAGAACCGCCCACAGCCTGAACAGGAAGTGGGGGCCTGAAGCCGGGAAACCCCCCACACCCGAACAGGGGTGGGGGCCCGAAACCTAGAAAACCCCCCATAGCGAAAAGGGAGTGGGGCCTGAAGCCGTGAACCGCCCACAGCCTGAACGGATAAGACCTGGGGGCATAGAACCGCCCACACCGAAAGGGAAATGGGGGGCCCGAATTGGGTGTGAAAAGACACTCGTATAACGATGGTGAAACACCCCTTTAGCAAAAGAAAAAACTTGCAATAGAACTACCCTCCACACCGCTCTGTTCAGCCACTCCCAGGCGATGGCACAGCTCTGACAGCCCTATCACCCTCCATGGTACGAAGGCCGGTGCTAAAGAGGTGGAAGTGGCGTTATACAATCTCATAGGGCATCTTGGCCTCTTACTGATCACGCGGCGTACCACAGCAATCATAAAGCTGAGGTGGCCCTTGATGAAAAGAAATTTGATGTCTCTGTAATACAAGGACGGTTTGTAACAGCCAGAGCAAGAGCGTCTTGGCCTCTGAGGGCAGTCATGTAATGTATTCTTCTAATACAAATATCAGTGGCACACTACAAAACTAAGTAAAACATCAAGGTATATAGGGAATATTGGGAAAAGCATTTTCTAAGGAAAATAGAAAAAACCCGGGGTTTTTAGTTTTCAGTTTTTGATCAAGAATTGTTTAAAATCACCTCCCAAAAGCGTCAAGGGGGGTCCCAGCAAGGTAGTCCCCCAACACTAACTGTCCATTTAGACTACAACCCTCAGGGAGGAAGGACTTTCTACGAATTTTTCCTGCACTGGGTTTAAAAGAGGAGGGGGGGGTGCAGCAAGCATGAGTTGCCATCCCCAAATAGACACACAAATTAATTAGGCTGTGCACATCCCTATCCTAAAAAACGTAAGCATAGGTGCACACTGGTAAGGCAATAGCTACATTAAAACAAATATCATGGACACACAAAAATAAGGAAAAAAGGGAGGTGAGCTTAAAAAAAATTCCAATCAAAAACTGTCAACTAAAAAACCCAGGTTTTTCATTTTTTCCCCAAAGGCAGTAATGAAATTTTAAAAAAATTTCCAAATTACCTTGATGTTTCATTTAAAGTTTTGTATTTGGGGCCACTGATATTTTGTATTAGATTATGCTATTCCCCCTTACCAGTGTGAAACCTATCCCTTACGTTTTTTCAAAATATATGGATGTGCACAGCCTAAAAAAATTTTTTAAAAGTCTATTTGAGGGAGGGAAACCCTTTCCATTGGCTTGCTGCACCCCCCCTTACCTTTTTTAAAACCCATGAAAAGGGTAATTAAAGTAGCAATTTTCCTATCATTTCCCTGAGGGGTTTTTAGCCCGAATGGACTCCAATGGGGTTAACATTTTTAGTTTTTAAGGGACCCCACCTGTCCCGGGGTTTCCCCCTTGACGCTTTGGGTAGGTGAGCCTTAAACAATTCCTGATCAAAAACTATCAACTTAGAGTCCCATTTTTCATATTTTCCTTAGCAGTAATCCCTTTTTCAAAAAATTCCTATATACCTTGATGTTTTACTTAGTTTTTGTAGTGTGCCACTGATTTTTTTGTTTTAGATGTATCCCATTCCCCTTTTCAGGTGCACCTAAAAAAACGTTTTAAAAAATATATGGATGTCACAGCCTAATTAATTTTTATAGTCATTTGGGGGATGGCAACCTCATTGGCTTGCTAACCCCCCTTACCCCCTTTTAAAACCTTGCGGGGAAAAATTAAAATAGCAAGTTCCTATCACTCCCCTAAAGGGGTTTTGAAGTCTGAATGGACTCCTAGTGGGGTTTAACAGAAAAAGTGTTGGGGAAATTTCACCTGTGCGGGGATCCCCTTGACGCTTTTGGGAGGTGAGCTTAAAAAATTTTTCCGATCAAAAACTGTAAACAAAAATCCCATTTTTTTCTTTATTTTTCCTTAGCAGAAATGCTTTTTTAAAAATATTCCTATTTACCTGAATTTTTTATTGGGTTTTGTTGTGTCCACTGTTTAATTTGTGTTAGATGTTGCAAATTGCCCTTACCAGTTTTCACCTTTTTCCTACGTTTTTCAAAATGTAATGTATTAAAGTTTGCAGAGTGAAACCAGCTCCCCGTTAACATGACCTACACATATTTCAAAGAAGAGACACTTACACGCTGCAGTGTGTGGACTTTCCAGACTGTGGCTGTGGAGTTGTTTTTCCGGATGTATTCTGGGGTCCAGAATACATCTTCAGACGTTTAGCAGCCGGAGTATGATTGGCAGCTCCACGTTTACCTGGGGGGAGAACCAAATACTATGTTACAGGTGGAGAGGACTTTTTTTGGACAGAAGACCAACACCCATTTTTCAAAAACCACCGCCCCTTTGCCCCCATTTTAAATTTGGCGGGCAGCCCGAAGGTTTCAAACGTTTTTTCCCCGAACAGGAAAAGGGGGGCCGGGTTCTGCTGTTGGGGCGTGAGCTGTTGTTGGAGCCTCCTTTCTTATCCTTCTTTGGAGGGGTCTTCTTTTTCTACAAGGACACAAATAAGGCTCACATCTCCAATGTATCACCACCAAGGTGCCGGTGACTTAGAGCTGCTGTTACCTGCATGAAAAGAGCAGAGGAAGCCTCTCCATCTATATCACTGTCCTCCGACGTCTCCGACTCGTCACTGCTGTCTGCAGGGAGAAAGCACAGGGTAATGACCCATCAAGCAAATAAAATAGATAAAGCTCACCCGTATGTGGCTTACACTTGGTGTATACACACATACTCCTCCTCTACATGCTCTGGATCTTGCCAAAGGCTTCACAGCATGCAAGTGCTTCACACGTATATCCAAAAATCCAGTATATTCTTTAAAACCAGGAAACTTTATCCTTCCTTTAAATCAAAAAGGGGATAAAATGCTGGTACCTGTGTAACAACGCGTTTCAAACCTGCAAGGTTCAAAACCCGTGTGACACATGCACCATCATTTTATCCCATTTTCGATTTAATGGATGAATAAAGCTTCCTTTTTTAAAGAACACTGAATTTTTGGATATATTAATGATCCATATATATATTATCGGTTTGTGGGGTGTTTTCACCCCGAGTGTACCATGGTTATACAGAAAAAAAAAACAGGGGGGTTGGGTGGACGCATTTATCTGTTATAATGTTCCTGAGAACTGGTCGTTGGCGCAGGTGGATAGAGCCAAACCCAATGGAAACTTGCAGGTTTCTTAAAAGGGTTTTATCACTACAAAGCTTTCAACTTGAAGGGACAGGTTATTGAAGACCAAATACAGTGGTCAACAGATTTTAGTCAACTATTTGATGTGCTCCAAGTGCACACAGGTTTCTACGGTTACCTGGTTGCCAGATTAAAACCATCTCCTGCAAATAATACATAATGCCTATCTCACACCCTTGAGGGGACATCGAATGGGGAGATTCGCAACGGACCAGTGCTTCAAGTGTGGATCACAGGCAGCCGACTTATATCACTGTCTATGGGAGTGTCCGGAAATTAAGGGGTACTGGGATCAGGTGATAGCCTATACAAAGGATACTTTGCACCTCTCTTTCACACCGCCCCCCTCATGGGCAATATTTGGTTTTGTAGACAGGGAAGGACAAAGATTATTTAGACGGGAGGGGAGATTATTACATATAATAGCAGCAGCTGCCCGCAAGGCAATCCTACAAGTATGGCTACAACCTAAGGCCCCGACCTTTGGCCTATTTTGGGACAAACTTAATTACTTGATGCAAATGGACTGGGTGGAGGCTGCTGTCCATAAAGAGGCGAGGGTACGGAACTTCTTTTCTTTGTGGGGCGCATTTATAAATACATGAAAACAGGTTTTGAACTGACCTCATGGTATCTGGGAAGACAAATGTCAGGAGAACAGCCGGTAGTGGGATAAGGAGAGGGAAACATACAGCTCATTAGATAGAGTGACACATCGCCCCAAGTCAAAAAACATTAGTGAAGCCAGGGATTCTTTCTGGAAAAGGGATAGGGTAAGGCAGTCTCATCCATTACGGGTACGGGGGGGGAGGAAGGAAGCCGCTCGTGCATAACGTGGCACGGTAGGGTAACGTTGATATAGCTTTGGCAGTAAGAGTTAGTCATGGTTAACACTAGTTTTGATTAGGTACAGAACGAGATTGCACCAATCTTTCTTGGAGTTCACATTAATAACGGCACAAAATGTTTTATGGTTTTTGAATTGTTGGGATAGGGTAAAATAAAGGGAAAAAAGAAAAAGAATGTCTTCAAGTAATAACTAATTGTTAAACTGTGTTATGACGATGTTAAGTTGGAAGAATGTCCATCTTTATGTATGTAATAGTTTGTATGTCAACTGAAGATGTTCAATAAAAACAAAGTAACAAACCCCCCCCCCATCTCCTGCACTTGTCAGTGTAAGGGCTCAGCTACTTACAGAGAAGCTAAACAGGCTAATCACTGCTATAGAACCACCCACAGCTGGAGACAGCGCGAGGGCAAAACGGCTTGTGAAACCGCTTAGTGAGAAAATCACTTTAATAGGGTTCTCTGCTTTATTGCCCTATTAGGGAAATCTGAGTTCATAGGGGGGAGGGGAAGGGGCGCCTCTATTCCGGATCCTCATCTCCAGGCTAAAGTAGTGCAAAAATGTTTTCTTGCTCTGGAGGACCCACCCTGTCCTGCACCACACAGACAGGGCACGGATGTGAATAAACACAGTGCAATGTTTAGCTTCGCCTGTGGCGGCGCTGCAGGGAAACTGAACACTTCCTGTCAGGGGGAGGGGGGGGGGGCTATTGCTTGTACACTATTCTGCAATACAACAGTACTAATATGGCTCTCCTATTACACCTTTCCTTAAGCAGGGTGTGATACAGGTAGTAAGATGGCAGCCGTGGAGCCTCTATTAGGTCCCCAGCTGCCATCACAACTGGTCGGTGCCCCATTGACCATAACATATAAAATACTGGTTAACACCAAAAGAAATTACATGTGGGGTGAAACACACACAAAAAACGCAATTGAGCCAATTTGTGCAGGGATTTAGATTTTATGGAGTCTGTTTTTTGGGTATAAATGATGTGATCTCTATTCTGCAGGTCGATATGATTCCGGCAGTACCAACTATGTAACCAAAAAAAAACCCTTTCTATTTTTGAAATTTTTGCTACAGCGCCATTTTCTGTGACCAATGACTTTGTTTTTCCACCATTGTGGGCAGAAGTGTAGTATTTATTGGTACCATTTTGATCATGCAACCTTTTGATCACTTTTTATTCCAATTTCTTGGAGACGTGAAATGACTAATATACAATACATGAAAAAAACTTTGAGATTCTTCACATGTTTTGATCAAAAAATGCCTTGAGATCAGGTTGGTAGTCGGGGGTGGCTTAAGCATTTTTTGATCAAAACGTGAAGAATCTCAAAGTTTTTTCATGTATTGTAAATAGCATAAATCTTCTTTAGAGGTTTCCATTATTTTTATACCCTTTAGCTGATGGTGTGCCACTGGTATTGGAATGCGTGTATATATATATATACCACAGTCAAGCCAGTGGCACCCAGGTTCACATTGTGTTTTTCAAAAATGTTTTTTTGTGCAGAACTATACGTTGTATTTGGCATATATTGCTTTTAATTTATATAGGGAGGAAGGGATGCCTCCATTTTGGTCTCTTGCACCCCGCCCACCTCCACAGGCTCTTATATCAGTGCAGTATGTGTGCAAGTTTGGTGCGTTTTTTATTTTTCTCTCTGGATTATGGAGGTCTGTTGACCCAAATGAGAAGTCTGAATTTGACTCAAGTGAGAGGTAAAGATAGCGTAGGACCACCCGCCTTGAGATCCCGTTGTAAGCCGGGGGGTGGCTCAAGCATTTTTTGATCAAAACATGTGAACTAAGAATCTCAACATTTTTTTTTCCTGTATTGTATATAGCATAAATGCTTCTTTAGAGGTTTCCATGTATTGTGAAATGACTAAAACCCACAATTTTGCGCTGCCACTTGTCCTACATACAGCAGTACTATTGCACGGCCGTCTATAGGATTATCATCCATTGTCTACGGCAGGGTGTAATAGGAGAACTAACCTGGCAGCAATGGAAGCCATTACATCGCGGTGGGGAAGCCAGGGACTGACTGAGGGAGAAAAGTTCCTCATTCATTTACAAGCTGTGGCCGCCATTGCTGCTGCGTCTAAAGTGTTAAACTTATTACTTATTTTAAAGCACCCCTAATCCCAGGGCGCTGTACATTCGAGGGTGTTATATACATAACATAGGTATAAACAAAGTACAATGGAAGGGAGGAAACAGCATGGATCTGTGAGCGGCAATGGCCGGCAGTACTCACACCCGTGTGAGCCCGCTCCATACACCCTTCATGCGGTTAGGACGCAGGGGTACATCCAAATGTGTGAAGGGGTTTGTGTCAAGTGGCTCTCACCTCTCTTCTTCTTGCGTTGTTCCTGGGGAGTAGATGCCTTCTTCTCTTCATCCTCCTCTTCCTCTACCTTCTCCTCTTCGCTCTCCTCGCTGCTCTCACTTCCTCATCGATGCCTAGAACAGATCATACATGGGTGAGCAGCGACTTCATGGTTCAGACAGTCGTGGATCTTGCAATAGGGTCCAACGTGGGTGGAAGAAGAGTCTACAATGTACATGTTGCCTGGATCAACTAGAATCCAGCAACAGGCAATTATCTCTGGTGTTCTGCTAGGTCTCCCTGAAATAAGCCGCTCGGGTGTTTTGTTGTGTGCTCTGACACAGAAGGTCTTTCTTACTGTTGGCACTTGTAGTTCCACAGCTACAAGCTCCTGTGGAACATGGAACTACAAGTGCCAGCATGCCACAGCAGCCAATGCGCTTGTAACCTCCGTCTTCAGGCCGGCAAAACATCTGTGGAACATGGAACTACAAGTGTCAGCATGCGCTGGTAACCTCCGTCTTCAGGCAGGCACAACAGCTGTGGAACATGGAACTACAAGTGTCAGCATGCGCTGGTAACCTCCGTCTTCAGGCAGGCACAACAGCTGTGGAACATGGCACTACAAGTGCCAGCATGCCACAGCAGCCCATGCGCTGGTAACCTCCGTCTTCAGGCCGGCACGACAGCTGTGGAACATGGAACTACAAGTGCCAGCATGCCACAACGGCACATGTTAAACACATGTACTAATCAGTACCCATAGAGTAAGTATATACTAGTGCATCTAAAAAAAAATTTGAATATCATTGAAAATTAAAGGGGTTCTCCAGGACTATCCTTTGATTTGTTATAGGGCTCACAAAAATATTACATTAAACCAAGTAATACATACTGAATTGAGTCTATACAATATATAGGTTTCTCCTTTTAACTTAAATAATTAATATCAATTATCTTTTCAGTGATATTCTAATATTTTGAGATGCACTAGTATGTAGTATGCTGGCCTTTCTAGAAGTAGAACTACAAGTGCAAGCATTCCACGCCACACATGGACTAGTTGTATGGTCATTGATTAATACATGTGTTTGACATGTGCTGTTGTGGCATGCTGGTACTTGTAGTTCAGGGGTGTCAAACTGCGGCCCTCCAGCTGTTGGGAAGCTACAACTCCCATCATGCCCACTGTTATAGATTATATAAATGCGTCATGGGAGTTGTAGTTTCCCCAACAGCTGGAGGGCCGCAGTTTGACACGTGTGTTGTAGTTCCACGGCTGTTGTGCCGGCCTGAAGATGGAGGTTCCCAGCGCAAGAACTGCTGTGGCATGCTGGCACTTGTAGTTCCATGTTCCACAGCTGTTGTGCCGGCCTGAAGACGGAGGTTCCCAGCGCAAGAACTGCTGTGGCATGCTGGCACTTGTAGTTCTATGTTCCACATCGACAAGTAACTATGGAACTACAAGTGCCATCACGCAAAAGGGGGGGGGGGGGGGGGGGGGTGTTTTTTTTT
>JAODAL010048854.1:0-28648 GCA_025379985.1 Phyllomedusa bahiana | reverse complement strand
TCAGTGTTGTCCCATAAAAATTATATAAAAAATTAAAAAATGTGAGGGGTTTTACTGACTTGGGAAAGCCCTTCTTATTGCCTTTAATATATTTATACTATTTAGATACCTGAAGCCCCCATTTTTCAAAACTAAATAACCCTAATCTTGCTAATCTTTCTGGATATTGTAGTCCACCAAGTTCTTTTATTACTTTCGTTGCCCGCTTTTGAACCCGAGCAGACAAGCGCAACTAGAACCCTACTTCAGACAAAAATGGGAAAACTTTTTTTCCCCTCCCCCCAAAATTTTTCAGTAACGGTATCCTCACCCCCAGAGTTTCTTTTTCTGTAGAAGAAGAAAAGAGGGTGCAACACAATGGTGAACAAAGCCCTGTCTCATCTTTTTTTATGATGTGTTGCTCCTATCAATTTCTAAGTAAGTTATTTTATTTTCAAATGAAGCAGAAATATGTTATATTTTAACGTCTGATCTATGTTATAGGTTCTGTTGTACATACAATATGGCAATAAGAGGTGCCCAAATCACTGCATTCTTGTTTTCTATACATTTTGCACAGTATCCCACATTTTTGGGCATTAGGGTTGTAAACAAATAATAATAATGATCTATATTATGTTTTATTCTAATCTATAATACTGTAAAATGAATGATCCCTTGTTAATACTTCCACACAAATACAGCCTGACAAACTATAACAACTGCATAAATGGGAAAAACAAAAATCTCTTTGCTTTTCCCACCTCACTTAAGTCCTATTTTGGATATTAGGTGCTTTGAGCTCCCCCGAAACAATTACTGCCGCCCAACCCCCCCCCCCCCCCCCCCGCCCCCAAGCAAACGCCAAAATTGGGGGGTAAACTCGTGAACATAGCCTTCGATGTCACAGGCAATAAGGAAACCTCAAAAATCAATGGCGACATGTATGAACGGGCTGCCCCTTTTTTTTGTTCTTGCGCCAAAAACTTTTGTTCCCTGTTTATGGTGTTAAAACAGTCGAATTCCAAAACTTGTACCAGGCACAGCACTTTTGCATGCCCCAAAGATATGCTACGTTATGTGCCAAATATATTCTATGCTAGGGCCTTATGTATGAAAACTTTCTAGATGTAAAACTTTCTTTGTTGCCCATAGCAACCCAAACAGGCTCCAGCAACCCCAAACAAAGCTCTTCTTTATTTTATAAAGTGCTCTGAAAGAAAAGAGGGTGCTCGGGTTTGGGGCTATGAGCTTGATTGGTTTTGGGGAACAAGAAAGTTTTAAAACCTAGACAGTTTTCATGCATGTCCCCCAGAGTGTTTTTCATGTTTTTTTAATAGCATTTTTTGTACAGACATTCAAAATTTGAATATCAACCCCTTAATGCTCCCTGAGGTACATGTATACGGGGAAAGGGGTATGGGTCCTCACGGGACTGTCAGCTGTTAGTTACAGCCGACACCTGCCGCTAGCGGCCATGATCAGAGACAGCTCCGATCTCTGCTGTTTAACTATTTAGATTAATTAAGCTCACAAATAGAAAAATAAAGCATAACCAGGGTCCAAAAAGTCACTGTAATATGATTCCAGTTACAACTTACAACTTTGTTAATGCTTTAAAAAAAAAAAAAAAAACAATAAAATTAATTTATATAAAAATTTATAATATATAATTATAAATATATTCATTAAACAATAAATAGATCATCTGTTTTTATTGGGGAGCTTATGATTTGAAAGTTTCCCCAAATTTTTTTACAGTAAGTTCCACCAGTCTTGTTTCAGAATCCCAGGGTTGGAGATAGGGTCCCTAAAGATGCACATGGGAAAATTTTTTCCTAAACAAACCCTGCTATATCTTTTTAAGAAGGGGGGCAATTGCTATGAGAAGGGCGACCCCTTTTCAGGGGCTGCCCTGTTACGCCTGAAAACCAGTCCAATGCTTTTTATGGGGTTTTTTTTAACAAAAATAAGATAACATAACTATTGTTATATAGATGCTAGGTCACATGAAAATGATGATCCACTAAATTATTGGAACTGCTGACTATTCTGTAATCACCAGTAATCTGTTACCAATCATTTAGAACAATTAGAATGTGGGGCCAGGGTCAGGTGCGGCCCCCTATCACACCTCTCCGCAACACCCGTGAATATTACCCAATGCAAGAATTATGGTTTTTTTTGGTCATCCTGCCTCCCAGAAAAATGGAGTAAAAAAAAAATAAATAAAAAAGCCACACCTGCTTTAAATTGGTACCAATACAAACTAGTCCTCTCCTCGCAAACAAAACAGAGGATTACGCAGCTACAGCAGGGGAAAAATGTAAAAGCTATTAGTCTCAGAAAATCACAAAGCTTTTAGTTTTTTTTTTAAGTAGTAAAACAAAATGAAAATTATATGTTTGATATCACCACAATCGTACAGAATTCGGGTGTTATGTCATTATTATTATTATTATTATTTATTTTAAAGCGCCATTGATTCCAGGGCGCTGTACATTCGAGGGGGTTACATACATTATATAAGTCAAACGAGTACAGTGATAAGGGATAATGACAATTGGCACGACAGAGGGAGAGAGGACCCTACCCGCGAGGGCTTACAATCTACAAGGAGGGGGAAAGAGACAGGAGGTGAGGGGCAGACATGTCTGTGGAGGAAGTAGTGACAAGATTAGGGGGGGGTTATTTGGGAAGCCTGAAGAAATGGGTTTTCAGGTTGCTTTTGAAGCTGGTGAAAGTGGAGGAGAGTCTGATGTGTTGGGGCAGTGAGTTCCAGAGTGTGGGTGAAGCACGGGAGAAGTCATTGACACCAAACAGCAATCGTACAGAATTCGGGTATTATGTCATTGACACCAAACAGCAAACTTCATAATCAAGAAAACCCAACAAAAATGATACATTTGCATTTTTTGCATGCTCCACCCCAAAGACAATTTTTGGGGGGTTTCCAGTATTTTTTATGGTTACATTAAAAATGACATATTTTCCTGCAAAAAAACAAGCCCTTATAGGTGTATGTAGGGTGAAAAATAGAAAAGTTATGACTCTTGGAAGGCGGAAAAGAAAAAAACAAAAATCCCAAAATAGCTCTGTACTTAGGGGGTTAAATGAAAATGCACTACAAACATTGTGGTATTTTACTGACTTTTTCATTTGCTTTTTTTTGCTCCTGTGCAAACATTGGAAATCTTTTATAGGTTTATAGCCAAAATCCAAGGTGATACAGGATTTTTACTTTGTATGCAACGGATTTTTATGCTGTTTTCGGTGGGGTACAGCCCTATTAAATAGGGCAAATCTGTGATCTGTCTACATGACAAAGCTTTTGTGCAGAATCCATGTCAATAAGTGACATATCAGTTATATTTCTTCCCGCCTGTGGACTTCCTAATCTGTGTCGGAAAAATCTGTGTTGTGTGTATAAATATAATAAGATGTGGTTAGTCGTCAGAAGGCACGCTGATTTTGGTATGGGATATATGCAGGTACTGTGCCAAAATTTGATTGAAAAATTGTGTGAACAGGGAAAGGAAGACAATAAAAAAGTCATAGTGCTGTTTACACCATCAGTGATAAGTGGACACTTTGTGCGACACGTAAGAACGGGGCTGTGCCAGTTATTTGGCGTCAAAAATCTGTAGTAGACCTGTTCTATAGATGTATGAACTGTCGCATTCCAAACTTTGGCGCGATAAGCTCCTGAACTAAACTTTTTAATACACCAGATTTGGGGCGTTCTGGGGGCATCGCACCACATTCATAGAATTAGACACATTTATGATTCTTTGAAGCCAAACTTTGGCACAGAACAGATAGAACAGCCAGACCAGGGTAAAGGTGGTGCCTGAGCCAGACTTGTGGTATTGACACTACACTGCCCTGTATGTATGACCTGCAGAAGAACAGCCACCAAGGTAAAGGTGGTGCCTGAGCCAGACTTGTGGTATTGGCTCTACACTGCCCTGTATGTATGTACTGCAGAAGAACAGCCATACCAGGATAAAGGTGGTGCCTGAGCCAGACTTGTGGTATTGTCTCTACACTGTGCCTGTATGTATGACCTGCAGAAGAACAGCCAGACAAGGGTAAAGGTGGTGCCTGAGCCAGACTTGTGGTATTGGCTCTACACTGCCCTGTATGTATGACCTGCAGAAGAACAGACCAGGGTAAAGGTGGTGCCTGAGCCAGACTTGTGGTATTGGCTCTACACTGCCCTGTATGTATGACCTGCAGAAGAACAGACCAGGGTAAGGGTGGTGCCTGAGCCAGACTTGTGTATTGGCTCTACACTGCCCTGTATTTATGACCCTGCAGTAGAACAAACCAGGGTAAAGGTGGTGCCTGAGCCAGACTTGTGGTATTGGCTCTACACTGCCCTGTATGTATGACCTGCAGTAGAACAGCCAGACCAGGGTAAAGGTGGTGCCTGAGCCAGACTTGTGGTATTGGCTCTACACTGCCCTGTATGTATGACCTGCAGAAGAACAGCCAGACCTGGGTAAAGGTGGTGCCTGAGCCAGACTTGTGGTATTGGCTCTACACTGCACTGTATGTACGACCTGCAGAAGAACAGCCAGACCAGGGTAAAGTGGGCCTGAAGCCGACTTTTGTGGTTTGGCTCTACACTGGCCCTGTATGTTATGACCTGCCAGAAGAAACAGCCAGACCAGGGTAAAGGTGGTGCCTGAGCCAGACTTGTGGTATTGGCCTTACACTGCCCTGTATGTACGACCTGCAGAAGAACAGCCAGACCCGGGTAAAGGCGGTGCCTGAGCCAGACTTGTGGATTGGTCCTACACTGCCCTGTATGTACGACCTGCAGAAGAACAGCCAGCCAGGGTAAAGGGTGCCTGAGCCAGACTTGTGGTTTTGGCTCTACACTGCCCTGTATGTATGACCTGCAGAAGAACAGTCAGACCAGGGTAAAGGTGGTGCCTGAGCCAGACTTGTGGTATTGGCTCTACACTGAACCTGTATGTATGACATGCAGAAGAACAGCCAGACCAGGGAAAAGGTGGTGCCTGAGCCAGACTTGTGGTATTGGCTCTACACTGCCCTGTATGAATGACCTGCAGAGAACAGACCAGGGTAAAGGTGGTGCCTGAGCCAGACTTGTGGTATTGGCTCTACACATGCCCTGTATGTATGACCTGCAGAAAACACCAGACCAGGTGAGGTGGCTAGCCAACTTGTGGTTGGCTTACTGCCGATGTATGACTGCAAGAACAGACCGGGTAAGGTGGGCTGACCGACTGTGGTATGGCTCTACACTGAACCTGTATGTATGACCTGCAGAAGAACAGCCAGACCAGGGTAAAGGTGGTGCCTGAGCCAGACTTGTCGTATTGGCACTACACTGCCCTGTACGTATGACCTAGAGAAGAACAGACCAGGGTAAAGTGGTGCTGAGCCAGACTGGGTATTGGGTCTACACGCCTGTATGTATGACTGCAGAAGAAACAGACCAGGGTGAAGGTGGTGCCTGAGCCCAACTTGTGTATGGCTCTACACTGCCCGTATGTTTACCTGCAGAAGAACAGCCAGACCAGGTAAAGTGGTGCCTGAGCCAGACTTGTGGTATTGGCTCTACACTCTACACTGCGCCTGTACCTGCAGAAGAACAGCTTCATACATTCTGTCACAATTTACATTACCTCCAGTGTCGGACTGGAGTCCCTTGGCCTCACAGATGGAGTTGATTTTTGTGGCCTACCCTACAGCTACTGTAAAAGACTGTAGATGCCTCCTTTACTATGCTTCATGCTTTTTTCCTCTCTTTCTCTGCTTTTTTGCCTCTTCTGAGAATGCATATGGAGTTTAAAAACAACTTCAGGTCTACCATGCTCAGGGGCCCACCGGGGGTTTTCCCTATTCCCCTGTGGGCCAGTCCAAGCCTGACTACCTCAATGCTATTTAGAACTGGCCTGTCAGCGCCAACGTTCATACATGTTGCCCTTTGGACTTAAAGTGAACCTGTCAGGGAACTTTTGCTGCCCCACTTGACAGCAGGATGTGATAGAGGGAGAGAAGCTGTGTTCTGTGATATATAGGGTTATATGATAGAGGAGAGAAGCTGAGCTCTGTGATATATAGGGTTATATGATAGAGGAGAGAAGTTGAGCTCTGTGATATATAGGGTTATTGATGAGGAGAGAACTGAGCTCTGTGATATATAGGGTTATATAATAAGGGAGAGGACTGAAGCTCTGTGATATATAGGGTTATATGATAGAGGAGAGGAGCTGAGCTCTGTGATAAATAGGGGGGTATGATAGAGGGGGGAAGCTGAGCGCTGTGATATTTATGGGTATATGATAGAGGAGAGAAGCTGAGCTCTGGGATATATAGGGTTATATGATAGAGGAGAGAAGCTGAGCTCTGTGATATATAGGGTTATATGATAGAGGAGAGAACCTGAGCTCTGTGATATATAGGGTTATATGATAGAGGAGAGAAGCTGAGCTCTGTGATATATAGGGTTATATGATAGAGGATAGAAGCTGAGCTCTGTGATATATAGGGTTATATTATAGAGGAGAGAAGCTGAGCTCTGTGATATATAGGGTTATATGATAGAGGAGAGAAGCTGAGCTCTGTGATATATAGGTTATATGCAGGCCCTGGTCGGCCAGGGATCCCCCGCTGGGCCCCGAGTTCCGGCACATGTTTTTAACTGTATGCGCGCCCGCAGGACGCACATACAATGGATAACTATGTCAGGGTAAGGAGCGTCCTTGCGATGCGCATACAATTGATAGCAATACTGTAGAAAAAATAGGAACAAAAAGCGCACTCCTGAGTAGCAGAGCAGAGGTAAATGAATAAAGTAAAAATTACTGGATCTGCTCACTTGAAATGGTTGTACGTATAATGGTACAACACACACTAAAGGCTTATGAACCAGCTCTGGATAAAAGCTGCCGATCCACCTGAAAACACGAGGAAGTTCAAGAACACAAGAACTCCACGGTAATACATATCCAAATGCCAGAAAAAATAGGATTACGCATACAATTGAGATGTACAATGGCGGAGAAAGAGCTATGTGCTCCCTGCCTATGCTGTATGTTTCTGTGCAGGCAACGCAATCAAGTACAGTCATTGCACAGTGTGCTTGATGTCCTAAGCCCCAAGCCTAAAGCACCCACAACTAAACAGTGTAAAAAAAAAAAATTCAAACATTGCCCTAATTGCTGTTTTTTATCATCCCACTTCCCAAACAAAATTAATTACATAGTTGTATGAGTTCTAAAATTGTACCAATAAAAGCTAAAGTTCACCGAGCAAAAAAAAAAGCACTCATACATTATAAAGTTATGGCTCTCAGAATTTGACAACACATTTTTTTTTTTTTTATTGTTTTGGTTGTGCATAAGTAGTAAATCATAAAAATCTATATAAATTTGGTATTGCCATAATTGTACTGGCCGCAAAACAAAATTAACTTATCATTTACGGAATTGCTTTTTTTTTTTCATTCCCCAAAAAAGAAAAAGAATGATTTTATTTTTTTTTTAATACGTTATATATACCCCATAAAAGTCCTGCAATTAGCAAACCCTCTATGGCTCTGTTGACAAACCAATTGAAAACACGTTGTTTTTGAAATGCAGGGATAAAAAAACAAGAAAAATAGGTGTCCTCAAGACCCAAAATAACTGCGTCCTCCAGGGGTTAATGGCTCAGAGAAAAGACAAGGACAAACAGAAAGCTCTTGAGACTATTTCTGTTTCATCATCAGGCTTCGCTGATGATCTCAAGGGTCGCAGTTCCGAGATAAGGATTTTGAAAATTTCTTGAAGGATTGCTGATTCTCATCAACTTTTCAGCTAGCCATTAAGGCTATGTCTACAAGTTGACCGTTTTTTGTCCAATATACGACCGCGATTTTGTCACATTTTGCACAAAAAAGCGGTCAGTTCTTGTTTTTTTGCCGTCGACCCATGCAATTGATTGTATGGGAAACCGATGGCAAAATGAAAAATTCCGGTGTATTATACAATATTTTATATAATCCGCCGGTGCCAGAAAACAAGCAGAGAAAAAACGACCAGGTCGTTTTTTCTATTAAAGTCGATGTGCTGCCTGAACGATCGGATTTTCAGCGGTTTTAAAATAGTATGCCATGAAGACATAGCCTAAAAGGTATCAACCACTAAAGACTGTCACGGGTATTCCCGCAGCCGTGGGTCGGGCTGAGGGGGCGCCCATGTCCTATCTGTGTCCCCCTGCTCCGGGGACGAGTGGCGTTGCGGTGCTCAGGTCGGGCCGCGGGCGCACTCGCTTCCCCAAAAGCCTGGACTTACCTAGCCACGCTCCTGTCCCCCTGCGGCTCTCTGCTGGCCACAGTGATAGGGGGCGCGCGGCAGTTCCTTGAAAGTTAGAGGGCCAGCGCGCCAGTAATTGGTTAATTGCTGGCCGCTGGTCCTATATATTGTTTACCGCACTTCCTTGCCGGATCTATTGCGCCCCTAGCCTCTAGAGAAAGCTTTCAGAAGTGCGTCCTGTTGTCTCTATCGTGTTCTGACCTTCTTGCTACGTCTTCTTAACCACGAACCTTTGCCGCCTGTCCCCGACTACGACTTCGCCTTACGATTCGGTACCACGCTCACCCTTTGCCGCCACCGCAAGCAAGTCACGTCGGTGGAAGCGACCTGGTAGACTCCCGCCGCAGCAAGTCCATACCGCTTTGCGGCGGGCTCTGGTGAAAACCGGGTTCTACTTAGACTCCGCTCCCTGGCGTGGCTTAACTATCATCACTTGCGGTGGTCCAGCAGATCCCCTACCGCTGTCCATAACAAAGACTCTGACTTCTTATCTATATATACATCATGGAACATTTTTCTAAGTATGTCACATGGCCAGGGCACAGCAATTAACACATCAATGACTGTATTGTATCAAAATAAAAAAAATCCCATCACTACAGTTATACAAAAACCAGAAACTGGTCACCGACGTAACTAAGTTTTACCATTGCGCTTAATGTTCAGCAAGCAACACGTCATTGATTACGTACTTGAAACACCTTTGTTAACAATTTAGATAACTGAAAGAAGTTTGCTGGTAATAAAGGCAGTTTAATTGGAGCGTAGTTAAAACTGCACCAAAACTGCGCTGTATTAAAGGACCCTTAGGGTGCTTTCACACAGTGCAGTTCTGGTGCAGTTTTAACTGTGCTCCAATTAAGCTGCCTATATTACCAGCAAGCTTCTTTCAGTTATCTAACCTGTTTGGATAGTGAGTAATCAATTAGTATGTTTGTAATCAACAAGACTTCAAACACAGTCATTGATTACTTGAAACACCTTTCTGAACAATTTAGACAACTGAAAGAAGCTGCTGGGAATAAAGGCAGTTTAACTGAAGCAGTACAGTTTTGCTAAGGTGGAGATCCAATTTAATTCTCCTAACATATAGACTATACATTTCAGGTACATATTAAATAAATATTGACTGCAGGATATCTAATGTGTATTGAAGTGTCCTGACTCCATAGTTGCCAACTTTTGAAAGTGGAAAAGCAGGAGATTGAAGAGGGCGGCGCGCGTAGCCAGGTAGAGCCCCACATTGTAGCCAGGTAGAGGCCCCCTTTGTAGCCAGGTAGTTTCCCCCTTTGTTGTAGTCAGGTAGAGGCCCCCTTTGTTGTACAGGTTTTAAAGGCCACCCATTTGTTGTCCAAATTTGAAAGTGAAAGCCCAAATTTGTTGTAGCCAGGTAAGCCCCCTTTAGTAGCCAGGTAGAGCCCCCTTGTTGTAGCCAGGTAAAAGGGCCCCTTTGTTGTAGCCAGGTAGAGGCCCCCTTTGTTGTAGCCAGGTAGAGGCCCCCTTTGTTGTAGCCAGGTAAGTGCCCCCTTTGTTGTAGCCAGTAGTGCCCCCTTGTTGTAGCCAGGTAGTTGCCCCCTTTGTTGTAGCCAGGTAGTGCCCCCCATTGTTGTAGCCCGGTAGTTGCCCCCTTTGTTGTTAGCCAGGTAGTTGCCCCCCATTGTTAGCCAGGTAGTTGCCCCCTTTTTTGTAGCCAGGTAGTTGCCCCCTTTGTTGTAGCCAGGTAGTTGCCGCCCTTTGTTTGTAGCCAGGTAGTTGCCGCCCTTTGTTTGTAGCCAGGTAGTTGTCCCCTTTGTTGTAGCTAGTAGTTGCCCCTTGTTGTAGCCGGTAGTTGCCCCTTTGTTAGCCAGGTAGTTGCCCCCCTATAGCTAATAAAAATAAAATAATAAAAGCCACTTACCTCACCAGACTTCCTGCAGCACGTCCAGCTCCGGACATCTCACGGCCGATCTCCTCAGCGTCGCAGGGGGAGTGAGTGCAGCCGCGCGTCACTCCCCCTGCGACGCTGGTCGGGATGTACAGCACGCACACCGGCGCGGTACGTACCGGGGGAAAAGGGAGGGGGGGAACAATCGCAGCTGCTGACTGACTGTCGCTTGCGGCCACACAAGTCAGGAGACTCGCCGGGCGGTGCGAGCTGCGGCCTCTACCCCTGTGGGCGGCCGGCGGCGCCAGAGTGCGCACTAGCGCTACTCTGGCGCTGTGGTCATTTAAAGAACACCCGGTGCCTGCTGGCGGCGGGAGGTTCGCCAACTCTGCCGGGGTGGCGGGGGGGGGGGGACCCCCATTAGCGGGACCCCCTCGCCAAAAGCGGGAGAGTTGGCATGTATGCCCGACTCTATTCCGATCAAAGATTTCAGATAAGGCCCAGTGCACATTTGCGTTGAAGGTTCTGTTCAGAGCTTCCATCGCAGATTCTGTCAAAAATGAATGAAAAACTAGCACAGCATGTTGTGCTATTTTTCCAGTTAATCTAATTAACACTACTACTACACTACATTGCAAACCTTACAGACTCAAACTGCCCCAAAGCGGAATAGGGAAACCCCCGGTGGGCCCCTGAACATGGTAGACCTGAAGTAGTTTTTTAACTGCATATACATTATTTGAAAAGGCAGAAAAGCAGAGAAAGAGACAAAAAGCAAGAAGCAGTGTATAGGAGGCAGGTACAGTCATTTATAGTAGATGTAGGATAGGCCCCTAAGATAAACCCCACTGGTGGGCCAAGAAAAAGCTCAACTGGTGGGCCCCTAGAATGAACTCCAGCTGTGAGCCTCAGGCACTCCAGTCCGACACTTTACGGCATTGTAGTCAATGGGGTCCATCAATCGCCATTGGTGTCCGTTGTGAATGGATCTGATTCCATCTCTGCGATGGAGACTTTGAACAGAGCCTCCGACATGGATGTGAACCAGGCCTAAGCTAAGCCATCAGCAGAAAAGTATAACAGCAGCTTATTCCCATATCTCTACTGAGAACATATCTGCCATCCCCATGTATGTAGTTGAAAGGTATAGCTGTCAGCCAACGAGCGTTTAGCCAAAAGCTCTTGAAGTGTACGACCACTTTTAGACACCTCCTCTAGCAACACCCATTCTGAAAGTAATGAGTAGAGAGTAGGGTTACACTTTGAATTAAAGTAAGGCCCAGATTTTTCTGGCAATCGCTGGAAAATCTTACAACCAATCATCAAGCTTTTTCCAGACAGAAAAAAGGAAGTATATCCTATCAATTTACCCTGCATGGAAAAATGCTGGTGATTGGTTGTATGATTTTTCTGTGATAATCAGAAAAATTTGGGTCCTGCCATACATTCCCTATCCTAATCAGAAGCGCAATCCTAATAGACAGCCTCCGCCCTCTTTGGTGCTGCTCCGAAAACACCAACATTGGAGAATCTCACATCAATGCTGAAGCTTAAGTTTCAAATATGTTCTCAATTAGATTTCAGATGGAATTTCCCTTTATAAATGCCAAATACACATTACAATTGCATTATAGCAAAGAAACAGAATTTAAAAAAAAAATATTCCAATAGACTTTTAAAATCTTCATTTGCTTTCTCCAGCGTCTTTTCCTAAACCCTATGTAAAAATTTGATAAAGTACCCATCCCGCACCCAGAGGACACCAGGGGTGATAGTCATACAATTCTGTTGTATTTATTTCTATTTTTTTATTCATTTAATAATTTATAAGCGCCGTTATTCTTTCCAGGTGTGCTGTACAGACTTTGTCATTATTCACATTGGTCTCTGCCCCCATTGGGGCTCACAGTCTAAAGTCCTGAATGACCTATCAGTATATTTTTGGCATGTGAGTACCCAGAGGAAACCTACGTAAACATGGGGATTATATACAAACTCCTTGCAGATGTTGTCCGTGTTGGGATTTGAACCCAGGACCCCAGGACACAGGGAGAACATACACACTTCTTGCACAGTTTGTCCTTGGTGGATTTAAAATTCAATGCTAACTAATTATACTGATTTCGGGGGGTTTAACTGTATAACCAGACAATCAACTTCAAATTTCAAAGGAAATTTCGACTGACCAAACCCAATTTTTATTTATTTTTTTGTCAAATGATTTTTATTGTCATTCTGCTACAAAGTCCATTGAATTACAATAGATAAAAAAAATCATATCAATTCAGTTCTGTTGCAGAAACTTGTACATATCAATATGAAACATACCAGTATGATAGTAGTGACCATATGAGGCTGTAAAGACCGGAACGCAGCATTTTAAAAATAAAGCAACTTCAGGGATATAAACAGCTACGTTGATCTCATACCTCATAGATTACTCTATTTATAATCAATTGGTACCTACAGTACCATTAACTTAGCAACTAACTGAGTGAGTAGGCTGCCCAAGTCACATCAACTAGTACCTAAGTGTACGTTCACATGGCAAATGAGGGAGGAATAAACTACAGTTCACGTGTTTTCTTGCGCACCTCGTCTAAGCTACAGGAACCGTTCCATTATCAAGCGGGTTTTGTGGACTGTTTTTTGGTTGCTATCTGTTTTTTAGTGCAAAAGTTATTCCTCTTTAGAGTGGTGCAAGAAGAAGAAACCACTGTGATTTTTTTCATCCCACAAATATCCCGTTAAGGTGGTTCTCTGAATAAGCAGATAAGTGAGTTCCTTACTAACAGGTCTGAGTAACTCCCTCCTCTCTGAGGCTTGAAAAAGGGGCCGGTTTGTGTTTTGTGTTTAAAAAAAATCAAGTACCTCTCTTGTAAGATGTCATCACTTCCTACCTACCTATCACGCTCTTATATTTCAGCTCTGTTGTTGAGCAAACATTGTTAGTGCTAATACACAGAGGCATCTTAACTGTATTGTGCGTGCAAGGCATATAATATTGGTGCTCGATGTATTTTGATTTTCTCCACTTATTTGCTCTAGGAGAGTAAGATTGATATGCTCAGCTAGGCAGCCTATATTGTTTCTTATATACCTCATTCCTTCAAGGAAACGGCTGGCAGGGGGTAGAAACGGAGGGGGCTGAGAAGATAGTCAGGGAGAGCGTCTGCATGTCTTACTCAGATAATTACATTATACCATTGGATTTCTCTATACAAAATGACACAGATCTTTTCCACAGTCCCTTCAAAGATCGTTTCTTGTTCCCTGCCATCAGATAAGAAGTGCAAACAAGCAGGAAGTTGTGGCAAGATCTGCTCTGTCAGCTTCCTGGTCCGTGTCTAAGGTAAACTGTTCAGGAAAACAAGGGCATGTAAGGAAGGCTGTTGATTCAGAGGACTTCACTTTTTTGATGACATATATTTAGATGAGTGATTTTATAACCCCATTTTGGAAGTTCCACGTCACATTAGGTTCGTTGGTAAAACGCATTTAACAAATGATGCACAAAGGCCAAGTTTTTCTCTTTTCACTTTAAGCACATGTGCATCGTTAAAAAGCATTAAAATTAGGTTAGTTTAGGCTAAAGTGGGATTTATAGATCTCGTTCACATTTGAAGTGGTTTGCCAGGACCTTCCTGTTTGTTACAATAAAAGTGCAAAAACTGGAATGCAAAAAACGCACCCACTATAGGTAGGACCATTCTTCACTTTTTTTTTTTAACAAAAAACAAAAACCGCGCCAAGAACCGCATCAAAACCCGCGCAAAAAAACGCTCACTCACTTTCTGAGCGGTTTACATTGCCTCCAATGTTAATTTTCAGTCTGGAAATCGGTCAGAAGAATGAACATGTTCTCTGTTTTTCGGACTGTTTTTTTCAGCACCCAAAACAGCATCAAAATCTTGCCTGAAACACGCTCCCTCAGAAGAGGTTTTAGACGCGTTTCCCGGCGCATTTTTGATGCGTTTTTGGACGAGTTTGGTTTTCGGACGGAGGTTCTCACACTGTTTCACCCATACATATTATTTAGCCAGAGTCAAAAATACTGACACCTAAGGTTTTTGGGAGCGGCGGGTTTTGAAACTTTCCATTTGATGGAATTTCCAGCACTGAGATAATATACTTTCAAAGAATTATTATTATTTTTAATAATTTATTTTAAGCGCCATGAGTCCAGGGCGCTGTACATTCGAGGGGGGGTTACATACATAAACTCATTTAAGTCAATACGAGTCCAGTACTCTAATGATTACAGACTGTAAAGAATGACAATTGGCTCGAAGAGGGAGAGTGGAAAATGAATTGACAGACACTATTTCATTTCTCAGCGTCCAAGAATGCGCCTAAAACGCGCTTAATTTACTCGTCGCGTGTGTTCGACACTCAATTGCTGTATACAATAGAAATAAATGGAAAATTAACTGGGGGCGTTTTGGAGGTTTTTTTTTATTCTGTTTTGGACTGCGGAACAAGCGCTCTCTGGATAAAGGTAGCGCAACAGAAAAACAGCCTCGCTCATAAAATTAGCTGTTGTTGAGCTACGGAAATTAGCCACTCCAACCAATACAACCTTATGATATTGGTGCAACTCGGTCTAATATTTGATGATGCCTTTTCTAGTGTACAAAGTGTCCTCTTTACTAGTAATGTAGATCTAATCGAGCACACACAAAATAAATGCTATATATGCCATATAAATACAGGCTAAATCTACTTACATGGCCCCGGCGGCAGTCCACCGTTATCCTCGGGAACGTTTCTGTACTGCTCCAATCTCCACCTGTCCCTCTCCCCACCTGCTCCTCTCTCCACCTGCACACACTTCTGCCTCCGACATGGAGCTGCAAACAACTTATGTTAGACAAAAGTGCTTGTACGTTAGTTACATGCACTCACATTGCTGTCACCAAATTCAAGAAAGACCATGAGGTAAGACAAACATGACTCCACAGACCTTTGAGTAAGAGCCACACACATCATCTGACTTCTTAATAAACTACAAGTGATTTTTGGAGAGGTTTTTATTTTAATGCTCTCAACTTTTCGGCATAACTCGTGTGGATTAGAGCGACGTACAGCTGTGCTTGCAATTAATATTTTATTACAACTCATTCCTTCCATATGTCTTAACCGTTTTAGTGTTTTCTTTACCGTTTTCGGTCACTGAGTAGTCTGATTTAATTAACAGGGTTTGTCGTTCTCATGGTAAAAATTATGAGTCGTAGAAGTGTGAGAAACTGTGTCTTTACTGCTAAGTGCGAGAGAAGGAGCTAGGACGGGCGGAGAAAGAGAAGGAGGGGGGGGCGTGTGCGCAAAAAAAAAAAAAAAATCTTATCCATAGCGAACAGGAGGGGGATCGGAATATATACATGAATTTAACTGGGATCATATTTTTTAATAATAAACATGAGTAAGTCATGGTGACTCATAACCCAACGGGCCAATTACTGAATCCAAGGGGGAAAAAAACCTACAATAGCAGAAAGTTTTAAAAGAAAAAAAGGGACGTACTTTCCAGCTTTCTTTACAAACCAGAGGGAAAAAAGGCCGCTTTTGTTGTGTGCATGGGATGAGTAATACTAATAGGACCTCGTCTCAAAAAGCCGCATTGTTCCCCGGGTCTCACCGCAAACAATTACAACCCGATAAAGTAGAAGAGAGAATAAGCCTGTATCTCATTTTATAGATTTGCAAAGAGTAATCTGAAGCCCGTAGTATTAATAGGAAGAGATGAGTTGTGTAAGAATTCTAAGCGTCACAAGATGTATTTCGTAGAGTCATGTTGCTAAAATGTTGGCACAATTTGCTATTCGGCCGCGGATAATCACTGAGTTGTGGGCTCGGGTAGTATACTTTGATGATGTCTCAAAAGAGCCGGACCATGTGAGCTAGGGAAACTTTGATGGGTAAAAGAATTGAAATAGGATTATGCAGGTGGGGTAGGAGTAAACTTGCGTGTTTATTTTTTTTATTCGCTTGAATGGGTGGTCCTCATGTTGTTAAATGAGAGGTGTCAATATACTACCGCACAATATGATGTGGTCATCATTTGTGTGCCTACCATCATAAGTTTGATAGGTGTGGCTGTACCTCATCAGCAGGGCCATCTTTTCCATTGGGCACTCTAGGCAGTTGCCCAGCGGGCTCACAAATTATAGGGGCTTCCAAGTGGTGTATGTATGTCACAGGACATATCAGAAACATACGCTGGGATCAGTTGGTTGGCTTTGGCTTATTTATACTGTTTGTGTGTTTTAAGATGATTACAGTTAAAAACCATGGTAGAGAAGGGAAGCCAAAGATCCCTGCCTGTCATCAGTCTTGTAAGAGCATCCCGTTACACCACTTATTTATGCCATGTGTACGGGGACGGGGGAGCCGGCAGCCCTCCAGCCCCATTGATATGCATTATTCTCGGCACGTATATGCCGTGAATAAATGACATGTCACTTATCTCCCCGCTTGCTGTAGTGTGCTCGGCAGCGGGGGCGGGGCGGCCGGCACCTCACCGGACATAGTCATTCATTATTCATGGCGCGTATACCGCCGTGAATAATTGAAAGTCACTTTCTCCCCGCTATGCAGTATTTCGCGAAGGGGGGACGGCGGAGAGGAGATGTAATCCATAGTTTTTTATGAGATATGTGGATTACAGTAATCACTGGGAAGTATTTCAGCAGTATTTCAGTACGGCGCGAATTACGGACTGAAATATGTCCCAAAATAAGACGTGTGAACATAGCCTTAGGCTGCTGATATCCAGACATAAGTGTCGTGATAATATAGGTGTGCTTGGGGGGGGGGGGGCTCGAGGGGCCAAGTGTGATGTCATGTAAGTGGGCAGGGCCCACTGAAGTGCTATGCCCAGCAGCCAAATAAGTCTGTGTTAATGGGGATTTTATCATTTTTGAGGCTGATTTGATGTTCTGCTAATTTTATCAGTTGAGTTTGAAAATCCAGGGGCGTGTTCTTTTCCTCTCAGCAGGCGTTGTCTTATCTGTCAGCAGGCTGTGTCTCCCCTCCCACACGAGGCGTGTCTCCATCACTGAAGAACTGGGTCATCTCATTTTATTTGTAGAGGGGAACTCAGAGTGTTGTCTGGACATAAGATCTATGTAGCCTCCTGCATGCTTATGTCTGCAGCTTGAGGCTCACATGCTGCAAGCAAGCACCTATTTTTTCTATTCATATCTCTTAGTTTACACTGAAAGCCAGCAGCTTTAATTTCTGTTCGTGGTATTTCAACCCAAAGTGTTACTCGTCAACTGGCAGAAGAGACCTTTGACTCCACTACAATGACAAATGTCCAGCTTAAAGAAAAGATCTCTTGCTTGCTTCTGTGATATGAGAGTGAAAATCAAGTGGGGAGGCAGAAGTAATGTCAGACTTCTGAAGAAGATTGAACTGCTCAAACGTCTATATGAACTTGGGTGATGGGTGTAACGGTTGAGATTGGTGTTGTGTAGTAGATGTGTTAGGTTTTACAACGAAGGGGTTTTGGAGTTCTAGTTCATCATAGGGTATATTCCCCCCTAAATTCACTACAAATTATGTAGGTAGAGACCCATTAAAATATATATGTCGATCTCTATAATGATATATATATACACATACATAGCTCCCCTATATCATGTCTCATCCCTAGAGTGTATATGCCAATTCGTTTATTCGTTCATGATTGTTTTGGGTAATAGTGCTTATTGGTATATATTTTTGTGGGATCTGTTCGGGGTGTATGGGGACTGACAATATAGGATGAGCATTTCTTGTTTGGTTGGTGGAGTCGTGATATTTATATAAAATATTATAGATTGTCTTACACATTTATTTCATATCGTCTACCTATGTGTACAATTTATTAAAAAAAACTAAATAAAATAAACAAATGACAGGGAGTTGAAAACTCCACACACTCTATCTTGCCAAGCTGATCACCTAAGGCCCTGAACCACAACAAGCAGGTTCCTTTACCGACAAGTGTTGAATCTTTTGTTTACACTACAGATGATGATGTCAATAAGGACAGGCGGGGACTTGCATTCGATGATGAGGAACAGATCGCCCCTTCTTTTCAAGTAGCAGCTTATGGACTGGATCTGTGAGGGAGCGTGAATCAACCTCTTGGCAAAAGCCCTCTTTAAACAGGCTCAGTATTGCCCAGATCATCACCATAGAGCTGAGATGTACATAGAGCCAGGTGACTCTGGGTGTCACTATCGATTTTACAGATCAGGGGGAGGTAAACACAGAGTGTGCAGGCAGCAATCACAGGTCAGGGGGGCGTTGGCCATGCGTTTCCTGTTACGGGCGTTATCCCAACAGGGCTGAAAATGAATGTCAGCCACAATCACAGTGCAGGGGACGTGTCTAGGGTCAGGATTCGACCAGGGAGGCGTTCTGTCCAGAATCTGCAGAAATAGAAGACAGAGTTAACGCGTAGCTTTTGATATCTGCTAACACCAAGTGACAGAAGGTAATGGCAACCCATTACAAAAGTGACTTATTTTTTACTGTCCCCACATAATCTGAGGACATGGAATCTTTGTAACGATAAAACACACTTTAAGACAGCTATGACTCCCCAGCACCTATCTAAGGAAGAGGCACCCAATGTTACGGCTCTCAGAACGGGAGAACCCAATTCGCACCTGCGCCTTAACTCTCATTCTCCTAATGAGAGGTTCTGATTAAAGCCCGGGGGGAAACATTTGCTCATTTGTTTCAGGACAGTCCACGGGTTACCAAACGGTGATACCTTAAGTTGATTTTGTATGTAAGACGGAAAAACTGGTAGTATTCATTATATGTAACCTCCTAGTACAAAAGGTTTTTGTTTTTTTTTAGTTTTTACCTTATTGTTTTGCTGTCTGTGCTCCCTGTTAAGATTTCAACCTCATGTGCAGCTGTGGCTTGGAATGTAGTTGGGTTCACAAAGCTACTTATTGTGGTCTGAGGACACAAAATGTGTTTTATGTGTGGGGTGGGGTTGACGCGAATGTCATTTGGTCGCGTTCTATTTGTATTGTATTAGTTACTTTACAGCACGCCACTGCCTTTGCACAAATGGCAAGTTATAAAAGCTGCCTGTATAGACTTTTTATCTTTCTAATGTGTTTTCTTAATAATGGCTGCCAACTCATTTAGGTTATGCTTTTAGAGATTAGTAGGAATCTTGAGCTGATAAGGAAATCAAGATTGCGAGCCTGCCCTTCCAGGACTGACACCCATGGTTTAGGAATTCATACTGAGCTATAAGGGGAGTATATCACCAGAATAAGACTGTAACCGCAAATCACGACCAACATTCAGCCCATTGATGATGCGTATATTCTCTCACAATGGTATAATATACCTGCCATTTTTGATAATAAAGAACAGGAAGTGTAATGAGACCAACAGAGCACTGGTGTGATCGCTTCCGGTGTGCGAGAACCTTTTTTTACTAGGATTAATTTGATGACCCCACAAGGATGTAGAGCCCCTTGAGTTTACCATCCATTACACTATTGCTGTGGAACATGGAGACTACAAGGGCTACAATGTGCCAGCATGCCCCATATGTTTCCATTTGTAACTAGCAGGTCAGATTGGATTGATGTTCATGAACTGGGTGGCTACGCTGGTGACTACGAGGTGATTTGCCAGCATATTTGGAACTCCCACAGAACAGAATAGAGGGTCATTCACAGGTGCGACCTGCTGTTCACCCTGAACCGTAACTTTTTGTGCTTTGTTTCAAAAATAGGGGCAGGTTCAAGAGATAGGAACCGCACCTATCAGACTTTGATGGCATATTCTAGCCTAGAATAGACCATCAAACTCTGATGACCTCTGGGACCCGCATCTATCTCTGGAATGGGCCCCCCGAAAGTTACGGCTCAGAATGGAGAATCGGTCACGTTTGTGTACGACTCTTTATTCTTTAGTACGGGACTTCCAAGTACAACCAAACACACTGCTCATCTATATTTGGAACTCCCATAGAACAAAATGGAGACTCATGCGCAAGTGTTACCGGCTCTTCATTTGGGGGCCCATTTACGAAATATGAGCGGGTCTCAGAGGTAGGGCCGGCACCTTTCAGAGTTTGATGGCATATCCTTGTCATATCTCAAAGTCTACCCATTTAAGTGAATGTTTGCTGTACTGTGAAGAATGTCCGCTGGCCAGCTCTCATGGGAAATAAGGGTCTGGTAGCGGCATATTCCCCTCTCCTCAACCAGATCACAGGTGTTTGGGAAGGCCAGGTGGAATAGCTGTCAGCCAAATAAGTGTTTGTCTTACATCAGTCTAAAGTGTATAGTCATGACTACAAAGACACGACTGCTTCCCCCCAGCCATTACGTCTGGGCGTCTTGTAACATAGGGCGATGCCACTTTCTCCAGTCATTATGTCGTGAAAAATGTATATTTGTTTTGTATTTTTCATGTGTCTTTTTGGTCACTGTATTGGACTGCATTTTGGTCATACTTGCCAACTTTGGGACATGGCCTTAAAGGGGTTGTATCATTACATTAAATGGCCTTCAGAATAAGGGGACAGTGAAAACAAGCAACTTTGCAATTGGATGTCATTTGCAAAGCTGTCTTGTTTTCACAGTATGCCTCAGCTTCATTTTCTGTAAACACTGTTCCCCAGTGCCGGTCGGATTCCACCTCCTTTCATTTCATTGGCTGACAGCTCTACTAATTTACATTCTGTCTGGCCCCCGGTCGTAGTCACGGGAGTGCACATTCCTGCCTCTCACTCAGAATAAGAGGCCGGCAACATTTCCCTCTGCACAGCCAGCAGCTGCACAATAACACTGCAGCTGCTTCTACAATCAGAAAACAGCAGAATTGTGCGTCGGTGCCTAAGATCTGTGCTGCTCTGAATGAGTTCATAGAAGACTGGATTCAACTGTAACAAACCTCCAGCTGTGAGAAGAGATCAGTGCTCTGAGTTCATAGAAGACTGTCTAGACTGAATGCAGGGTGTGCTATGTAAACATACATCTCTTACAAAATAAGACTGCATAGGGAGAGGAACGACACAGTGACATGTGCACTCGGACAGAGAGGGGGGAGAGCACACTAACTCGGGAGCGAGCATGAACAGTGAAGGGGGGGATAATGTCACCCCCCTTCAGTTAAGAAACACCCATCTGGGAGGGGAAGAAACGCCCCTGGATTTGAAGAGCCGAGAAGCTGAGAGTACAGCGAAACAGACGAACTGATGAAGCGATACATCCCCTTTAAGAGTGATTTTGAATTTCAGCTTGCCGCCTTGATGGTTTGAGTTGACCACACATGACACGCCCTCTTTTGCACAAAGCCACACCCCCTAGTCACATCTGTGTAACAGCTTTGGAGGAAAGCTGATAAGGGATTTACTGGACGTTGGATCTCTTAACCAATATCCAAGCTGGGTAACAGCACATTAATCACCTTTCCTTCAGAGCCAAGCTACAATGTGGTCCCTATGCACCAAGTGATGTCAGGGCGGCGTCTCATGATGCTTTACCCTGGCACCAACACTATTTACAGAGCAACCCACAGCCAGAAAAAAAAAAGTCCTCAGATGTATAAAGTGGTTTAGCTGCCATATAGGCTGAGGCTCAAACCGACCAAACATTGTCTACTTGTGACTATGGCCTCTTTTCAGTCACATATCCTACACTAGTGTATACAGTGTGCAGTGTGTTTTTGGAGTGTTTTGGGGCACGGTTTTTCAACCGGCTATTCATTTGTAAGGGTGGAAACCTTGTCCAAAACTTCATCATCAAAAACCTCCTCTGAAGAAGTGTGTTTCAGGCGAGGTTTTGATGCTGTTTTGGGCACTGAAAAATCAGCGTCCGAATAGCATCCAAATAAGTCGTGTGAACATATCCTAATAGGCATGACCAAGAGTGTATTTTAAAAGTTACCATTACTTGATATGGCCAGTACAAATAAAATGCCGGCACTGGCCCCCTGGCAGTAAAACCATCCCTGCCGGTGGTTTACCAGATTGGAGGCAAAGCTACCATAGCAGGAGATTTACCAACTCTTCAGGGAGACCGGGAGGACTCCCCCTTTTCAACTGAGAGTTGGTAAGTATGATTGGGGTCCATCGGGTTTCCGGCAATGTAACAAAAATAAGTCGCGCAGCGCTGTTGTTTCCATCATTATTAACAGGACCTGCAACTGAGCTCTAAAGGCCCCGTTCACACGGCTTATTTGCCGACGGATTGGCGCCGTATTCCGCGCCAGATTTGTGCTTCAGTACGGCGCCAATTCGTCGGAGTCATTACGGTAATCCACTGTTCTCATAGAGAACAGTGGATTCCGTCGCATCCCCTCCCGCTCGGGCAAATCCGCCGCGGGGGGAGAAAGTGACATGCACATTTTTACGGCGAGGACGCGCCTTTAAACAATCCCATTGTTTGGGCCGGGAGCGGCGCCCCCGCCGTGTCCGGCCCGCCCCCGCCCGCCCCTTATTCACGGCGGATTTGTGCGCTCAATACGGCACAAATCCGTCGGGAATAAGCCGTGTGAACAGGGCCAAAGGGGCCAATTATACCTGTGCGGAAGAAAAACAATTCTCCGTGATAGAGTCAACTACGCGGCGTATTCCCATTAACAGCAATGGTACGTTCACCACAGGACATCACAGATTTTTATTCTGTTTATATATAAATATATATATATATATATATATATATATTTATATATATATATTTTATATATATAATATATATTATATGGTTTTTTTGTTCTTTTTTTATTCTAAAAATATCCCAGAATTCCCTCTCCCTGCAGCCCTTCAGGCATGTATTACCACAAGCGTTAATGGTCACAACGTTACCGTATTTTTATAAAAAAAAATTAAATTAAATGTTCCTTTTTTGTATTCAAACGGCGGAAGGGGAGGGGGAGGGGATTTATATATTCCGGAAAAATAATATAGAAAAGATGTCACTGTCAAGTGACTGAGACATGACATGGCGTGGAAGTATAGCCGCATTTGTATTTATGGATTCACCATTTCTCCATAAAATCAGAATATATTTATTTGCTTTTACTATAATATTTATGTATTTATTATATTAGATTATTGTGTATTTATTATTGTGCATGTATTATATTAGAATATATTTTATATTATTGTGTATTTATTATATTATATATTTATTTAGTAGATATTATTTTGTTTGTATGTATTATATATTTATCATATTATATATTATTGTTATCTACTATAGTATCATATATTTTAATATGTATTTATTACATCATATATTTGTGTATGTGTTATAATAGAGTATATTACATATTATTGTGTATTTATTATATATTATTTATATGCACTATATTATATATTTATTATATTATACATGTGTAGTTATTATATGATTATGTATTTTATTATATTAAACATTATAAATTACTGTTTGTGTTAGAATATATTAGATATTATTGTATATTTATATTATATATTTATTATATTATATATTGTGTATGTGCTATATTAGAATATATGACATATTGTATATTTATATTATATATTTATTATATATTATTTTGTATTATATATTTATTATATTAGATATTATTTATTATGTATTATATTATAGAATTATATAATATTGTGAATGTGTAATATTAGAATATATTACATATTATTGCATATCTGTTATATTAGATATTTATTAGATATTTTGTATGTATTATATATTTATTAAATTATAAATGATTGTATTATATATTAGCGTGCATGTTTTATATTAGATTATATCACAAATTATTGTGTATTTACTATAATTGTATATGTATTATTATATATTATTGAGTATTTATTATATATTGCGTTATATTAGAATATACCATATTATTGTGTATTTACTATAATAAAATCGTATATTATAATATGTATTTATTACACATCTACTTATACTAGTCTATTCGAGCTGTTCCAGGTCACGTTGCCGCACGCCTCATGTTATACAGCAGCAACTGCTCCCTCTATGGACCGAGTCTAGTGAGGGGTTAACAGAGGTGGGCGGAGCTCGCAGAACTTTCTCGGGCTCCCACAGCCGCGGCCCGCCCCCCGCCCCGCCCACTGACACGTCACTTTCCGTAAAACCGACACGTCACGAGCACAGGTACAACGAGAGGAGGGCGCAGAGCCGCAAGAGCGCCTGCGCGGGAGGGAACGGGCCCGCGCGCTGAAACTGACGGGTGACGTCACAACGCACGCTGGAGGGAGGGAGCGCGGTCACGTGATGTCATTTCTGGTTGTTGTTTTGCTTTGGGGGAAGCTTGTTGCCTAGCGACGCCTCTCCCTGGTTATACAGCGGGACAATGAGCAGTTTCTGCTGTGCGGCCGCTGCCGCTATTTACTGGAAGTGCGGGGCCGGAGCGTTTCCGGATAGGGGGAACTGATTACGGAAATATCCTCCTCGCTACTGCCGGAAAATCAGGGGATTTAGGGAATGTGACTGCATCATTGTTATCACAGCACAATGCAGGGCACTCCACCATCGATGTGCATTATAGCGCAGGGATCTCATTCTATCATAATTTTTATCAGTGTATTACCTTAATTATAATATTTGGGCAGCGAATGAGTTTCTTATTACTATGTGAAAATTCTCAATTCTGTTGCTTTAATGTCCAATATTTTTACATTTTGTGCCTTTTAAAAAATTTTTTTTTTATAAATTCTATTAAGAAGTAAAGAGATTATTCTGTGAGATTACAGCTGCGTGTTTCAAACCTTAAAGGGGTTTTCCACCAAGTAAAATTGATGTGAGAAGTTTGCACATAAATAGTAAACATTTTCCCCATTCATCATTATTAAAACTTCTGTAGCATTTTTGTCTTAGCTGCTCTCTTAGTGATCCATAGTGTACAGCTCGTCTCCAGGGGAAATGACCAGTGACCAGAGCTCCTCAGTCCTGGCTGCACATGCTCAGACATCACCTCACCTCTCAGGTAGCTACACTAGTCAGGTCACTTCCTGCCTTAGTTATCATACACACTCACTGCTGAGCGAGTGTTCAACCCCAGGTGCTGTCATTCTACTCCTGTCCTCTGTGTTCCTTAGTAATCACATACACTCACTGCTGAGCGAGTGTTCAACCCCAGGTGCTGTCATTCTACTCCTGTCCTCTGTGCTCCTTAGTAATCACATACACTCACTGCTGAGCGAGTGTTCAACCCCAGGTGCTGTCATTCTACTCCTGTCCTCTGTACATCCTTTAAGTTAATCCACACACATTTCTACTGCTGAGCGAGTGTTTCACCCAGGTGCTGTTTATTCTATCTCCTGTCCTCTGTTCTCCTTAGTAATCACACACTCTCACTGCTGAGCGAGTGTTCAAACCCAGGTGCTGTCTTTCTTCTCCTGTCTTCTGTTCTCCTTATTAATTACTCACTCACTGCTGAGCGAGTGTTCAACCCCAGGTGCTGTCATTCTACTCCTGTCTATTCTATAATCACTCACTGTACTTCACTGGCTGCTCTTAGTCCAACACACACACTCACTGCTGAGCGAGTGTTTAACCCCAGGTGCTGTCATTCTACTCCTGTCCTCTGTATTGCTTAGTAATCACACACACTCACTGCGGAGCGAGTGTTCAAACCCAGGTGTTGTCATTCTACTCCTGTCCTCTGTACTCCTTAATAATCACACAAAGTCACTGCTGAGCGAGTGTTCAACCGCAGCTGCTGTCATTCTTTTCCCATCCTTTGTACTCCTCAGTAATTAGTCAAAATTCAAGACACGACTGGGAACTTCCAATCAATATAATGAGAAACAGGTAGCACTGTACTTGAAGGCAAAGATGCAATAGTTCCTTCAAATAGCGATGGTAAAGTGCACTAAACAACACTGGGGTAGCAATATATAATGACACCCTCTATGGGGTGCTTAAAAATGTAATATAAAACTTGATTACCGTTAAAACATGTATAAAAAATATAGTATATGCTCATCTAACTACGCGTTTCCAGCGCATTCCCAGCACCATTCATTAGGTCTCTAAGTAATTAGAAAGTATAGATAAATAAAAAAAAACCTCAATCAGGTATGTGCATTGAGAAAAAGAAATCTAAGTTTGGTTGCTGCGTGGATTTGAAGCTAGGCCTCTTATGCTAAAATACAGAAGTGCTAACCACTCAGCTACTCATAGCTCTTTACACAAACAGACCTGACTAGAGTGAGCACACTGTGGGGAAAAGCATGGGGATGTCAAGCCTGCTGGGTCACATGATACGCAGTTCAAACAAATCACACACGCCTCCTTTTGAACACACTGAAAGCTGAAGAAGGACAAACTAGGCATGAAATGCCTTCGTGGTAAAACCCCTTTAAGGATCAAGCAATTTTTTGTCATTTGGTTCATCACTGCCATATAAGAACCAAACTTTTTTTTTATTTTTCCTACAACATAGCCATATAAAGGTTTATTTTTAGTGGCACCATTTTGGAGTCCTTATATTTTCTGTATTTTTTATTAACTCTTTTTGAGAGGAATAGAAAAGAAAAACCGTAGTTCTGCTATTAGTTCGCTTGCATCCTAAATTCATTTACCATATGGGGAAAATACTGTAATAACTTTATTTTATGGGTTAGTGTGATCCTGCAAAAACACAAAGCCCATACTTACAGTCAATGGCTGGACAATAGATTTATCCCAGTAGGAGACAACACAAGCCCCTGTGCTACTTGGGAAACATATAACAGGTTCAGATAACTAATGAGCAGCAGCTCACACACCCATCCACTAGGTGAGTAACTGAACGATAAAAAACTGCACATTGCATAAGTACCGGTTCACACCAGGATGCAGAAAACCCACTGTATAATAAAAGAGGAGACTGCAGAAATGCAAAAATACTGATAAGACAACCACTCACACACCTACTATCCCTGATGGGGGAGTTGCTAGTATTATAATTGTATATAGATAAAACGATACAAAGGGTGCCTCTTATACAGATACGTGTGGTGCACCATGCTGGCTTACAGCCTATGATGCCTCTACTATTTGAGGGGGCGTGCTGCCCAGCACTTTTTAGGTGTCCAACACAAAATGCTTTAATGCTATCTACAATATATGAAAAAAACTTTGAGGTTCTTAGTTCACACGTTTTGATCAAAATATGTTTAAGCCATCCGCCAACAATCAACGGGACCTCAGTACGGATGGTCCTATACTATTCCTACCTCTCACTTGGGTCCAGTTCAGACCTCTCATTGAGTCATCAGACTTCTATAATCCAGAGAGAAAAAGGCACCACTATATAAGCAGACCGCACTGTTTCTAGTAACCTGTGCAGATGGGGGGGTGCAGAAAAACAAAAATGGAGGCCATCCACTCCTCCTGTATAAGTTAAAAGCAATACTTGCCAATTGCAATATATAGTTCTGCACAAAAAAAAAACATTTCAGAAAAACACTGTGAACCCAGGTGTACACTGAACTGGACCCAAGTGAGTGGTAGGAATAGTATAGGACCATCCGTACGGGGGTCCCGTTATAGTCGGCGGATGGCTTAAACATAAATTTTTATCAAAACGTGTTTAACTAAGAACCTCAAGGTTTTTTTCATATATTGTAGATAGCATTAACGCTTTTGTAGGTTTCACTGTTGTTTACATCACAAAATGCTGACTCCCTCTGCTCCCCAGTATTACATGGCAACACTACAAGCTATAAAAATATCACATATGAGGGATTAGTTGATAAAGAGTAAGCTCGCAACCCGTTTTCTTGCGACTCTCTCCGCTAATAATTTAGAAAAAAAATCACAGAAAAATGGGATGTTATTTACTCAAAAATACAAACACAAGGCCATATTTACACCTAAATGACTGGACTATAGACTGAACCCAGTATGATCATGACAATACCAGATTTATATAAGTTTTTTTTTTGTTTTTTTTTAAATGGAGCATGACAGAATTACTTTTAGCTTTTACTGGTAACATTATGGCCTAGATTTGACTTTTGGCATGTTTTTTATTTTTGCATTGTGCCCCATGTGAGATAACGAATGTGATAGTTTTATAGTTTGGATCATTACAGAGGAAGGAATACTAATTAATTTTGGGTGTTTTTTTTTTCAATAAACAGGAGGTTTGCAAGGTTATGTTCACACGGCGTGATGGATCCGAAAAACGTATCCAAAAGCGTAGATCACATCCAAAAGGCATCCAATACGCAGCTGCGTGTTTGACTGCATTTTGGCTGCAGCAGGATCGCACCCTTTGGTTTTAAATAGGGCGTCTGCTGCGTCTTTCGGATCGAGAACTGACATGACAACTCTTTTAAACAGATACGAAAGACGCATCGGGAAGACGCAAGTAAACACACATCGGCGACCATTTGTCTGAACAACGATGCCTGCTTTACATTGAAAGCCATGTAAATCCCCCTCCCCATTGTTTAAAACATTTTTGGGTCCCAAACACGATCCAAACAAAAACAAAAAAATAA
>JAODAL010048853.1:0-28649 GCA_025379985.1 Phyllomedusa bahiana | reverse complement strand
CGCCCAATAAAAATTACATGTCAATTCTTAAAGCGGATGCGAAAAGCGCAGTGCAGGAGAGCTCTCAAAAGCGCATCGCCGATCTCCCGTGGGAACAGTGATGCGCTTTTGCCATTCAACTCAATGTTAATCACACTGACAATTGTTTGATCCGTTTTGCGGATCCGTAAAACGGATCCGTAAAACGGATCACAAAAACGTCGTGTGAACAAGCCCTAAAGTGTAGAACTTTTGTGACTGCTTGACTATTATATATTAAGGTTTACTTATGAAATGTGAGAGGTTTCAATAAAAGTTATGATGTTAATTGCTGTCTTTAGCCATTCTAACATGAATGTTGCATAAACACAGAAAAAAAAACTAATATTGTGTTACAATGAGGAAACTACACTCACCGGCCACTTTATTAGGTACACCATGCTAGTAATGGGTTGGACCCCCTTTTGCCTTCAGAACTGCCTCAATTCTTCGTGGCATAGATTCCACAAGGTGTTGCAACGATGCTCAATTGGTACCAAGGGGCCCAAAGAGTGCCAAGAAAATATTCCCCACACCATGACACCACCACCTCTGGCATCAACAAGGCATTTCCGCCCACAGGACTGCCGCTCACTGGATGTTTTTTCTTTTTCGGACCATTCTCTGTAAACCCTAGAGATGGTTGTACGTGAAAATCCCAGGAGATCAGCAGTTTCTGAAATACTCAGACCAGCCCTTCTGGCACCAACAACCATGCCACGTTCAAAGGCACTCAAATCACCTTTCTTCCCCATACTGATGCTCGGTTTGACTGCAGGAGATTGTCTTGACCATGTCTTACATCCTAAATGCACTGAGTTGCCGCCATGTGATTGGCTGATTAGAAATTAAGTGTTAACGAGCAGTTGGACATGTGTACCTAATAAAGTGGCCGGTGAGTGTATATCAGCTGCAACCATGTGCCTATGGTATGTATGGCCTGCATTAAATATACCCATGTGTAAGTGTGTTACATATATACTTAAAGGGGTTGTCTCATCTCAAAGTTTCATAGGATGCAGGAATGAAATAATGCTGCTTTGCTCTGTCACTTCCTGCTCAAACTGTGTGTAGTTAGCATATGAGCTCTGTGTATTCAGACTTCTGCTGATTAGATAAATCTCATGCTGTCAGGACCAGGGAAGCTTCTGAGTTAAAGTAAACAGCAGTAATTACTTGCTTTTGTCTAAAAAGATCAGAAAAAACAAACAATCTCCCCTGTCTGGGGGTTTGGGGCTGGCCACAACATGTGTGATGTAACCCCCCGGGTTTCAGATAGAAAAACGGGCGGGGGAAAAGCCCACAGGCCCAGTAAATGGGAAACCAGGGAGAGCACAGAAGGTGATAAAATCATTTTAAAGCCCCTTTAAACCCAAAAAAAAGGGAACAACCAATTTTTTTTGGGAAAAGTCTTTTTCCCCAGTTTTTTCCCTAAAAGGGTTTGTTTAGTAATCTTTTTTGCGGGGAAAAAACCCCCTTTTAAAACCATGGGAAAATTTTAAAAGGGGATGCAATTCGCCCACTTAAGGGCCCTTTTCCGGGGTTACTCAGCGGTGTGATTTTCTCTGCTACAGTCCCATTTTTTCCCCAATACTTTCCCTATAACCTTTAAACTTTTTATCTGCATCATAAGGTTTATTTGGAAAATTTCTTAATTTTGGAAAGCTGCCCTGTTTTTTCCTGAAACGACTTGAAAAAACAGAGAGGGGTGGTAAACATTCATTTTTTTGCCTAAAAAAAGGCATTGTGCAATAAATTCATTTTAATGAATCAAACGGGGAACAATCCCAAACCCACAAAAATGTTTCTGTTGAGATGAAATGCAGCGTACCTGTGCAAAAATAAAAAAACAGTTTTAAAAATTTAAGGGGTTTTGGACCTTTTTCCCTCACTAGCTGACCCTTTCACGTCTGTTTTAAAACAGTTTTTTCTATGAGGTGCAATCTGCATTATAAACACTGTTATTGGAATGACTCCCTTCACACATGGGTTTGGTTCTAAAATAAATCGCGGGGCCGTCAGGTTTTTTCCCAAATTTTTTCTTTTTCCCCTTTCGGGAACCCATCAACTTAATGAAAGTTGCAGTTTTTTGACAGCCTAACGGGGGGCAATTTGGGGGTCCCTTTTTTTGGCACACATTGCTCATTGACTGAAACCATTAGACATTTATTATATCCTTTTAAAATTCAGTATACTTGCAGTGCAACAGCGCTTAGTAAATCCAACAATATTTCTCCGTGACGGCTTCCTGCCAATTCATAATGTATTCATCCCAGTGGGATCCAAGTAATAGTGGGACAGAGCAGTTCAACAACGAGCCAACTGCACGTGTGCAACGTTTCGGAGATGGAAGTCTCCTCACAAGCATTCGCACTGGTGTTCCCATCGATCTTTTTTTGGGTATCCCCTCACCGGCCCTTTATTAGGTACACCATGCTAGTAAGGGTTTGCCCCCCTTTTGCCTTTAGAACTGCCTCAATTCTTCGTGGCATAGATTCCACAAGGTGTTGCAAAAAATGTCAATTGGTACCAAAAGGGGGGGAAGGTGCCAAGAAAAAAATTTTCCCCACACCCGACACCACCACCACCAGGGTGAACCGTTGGGTTTTTTCAAAGGGGGAGGGGCCCCCTGCTTTCATTGTTTTTTACGCCAAATTCTGACCCTACCCCTCCGGAAAAGTCGGCCCCGAAATCGAGCTCATCAGAACCCGGCAACGTTTTTTCCAAAAACTTCTCTTTCCAAAATTTTGATGGCCTTTGGGCAAATTGGGGCCTCAGTTTCCGTTCTTAGCTGAAAGGGGGCACCCCGGTTTTGGTCTTCCTTTCTCTGTACCCCCTCTGCCTCAAAATTCCCGTACTGTGCGTTTTAAGATGCCTTCTGCCTACCCTTTGGTTGTAACGGGGGGCTATTTTGGGGCCTGGTTTCCTTTCATCAGCTCGAACCCTCTGCCCATTCTTTCCCTTTTACCCTGGGATCCCCAAACATTTCCGCCCACAGGAAATGCCGCTCAAAATGGTGTTTTTTTCCCTTTTTTGGGCCATTTTCTGTAAACCCCCAAAATGGTTTGGTGAAAATCTCAAAGGAAAATTTGCAGTTTCTGAATACTCAGACCACCCTTCTGGGAAACCCAAAAAAAGCCACGTTCAAAAGGGATCAATTCCCCCTTTCTTTTCCCCATTTCTGATGCCGGTTTTTTCTGCAGGAGGGGGGGGTCTTGACCATGTTAAATGCCTAAATGCCCTGATTCCCCCATGTGATTGGTGATTAAAAATTAATGGGTTTAAAGAGCATTGGACAGGGGTAACCTAATTTTAAAATGGGGCCCGGGGAGTGTATATCCTAAAAGTTTAAAAAAAAACTTCATTTAAAAGGGGGTTTTTCCCTTAAACTCATTTCCCTTTTTCCCCCTGCATCCCTCTTCAGCCTGTGTGCTCAGAAAAGGGGGGGGGGTGGGGATTTTTTTTGAATTAAAAAAATCATGTGACCCAGGGAGGACATAAAACCAAAGGGCCCTTTTCCCCCTCTCTAGTAAAAGAAAAGGGTTTTTTTATGTGGGAGAACTGTAAGTAGTTTCATTGTACTAAGAATTTAAAAATTTTTTCCTCCCGGGGACAAAGGGTCCCCCAGTTCAAATTTCCCCGGGAAACCCAAAATTGTGGATTTTATTTTTCTTTAAAAACAATGCACCGACCTCACTGAGGGGTTTTTTTTTTAAATTTTTTTGCATGTTTGACTAATTAAATAAGGAGCCCCAGAGGAAAGGGGTAAAAAGACAACAAACCGGGGGTTTAAAAACCAGTAAAACTGCCTGAAAAGGAGAGATGGTCTGAGCAAAGTGCCCACCACCTGAGGGCTCTGGTCAAATCCCCCGGGGGACGGGGCTGTAAACAATGGATCACTAAAGGAAACAGCTAAGACAAAAAAAGGTTCCCCGAATTTTTTAAAAATGGGTAATCTTGAAAAATTTATTATTTAATTTAAAAAATTACACGTCAATTTTACTTCGTGGAAAAACCCCTTTAACCATTTCATTATATAACTTTCAAGACTACATGAAATCACTGATTTCAGAAAAATGAGCAGTAGCTAAGATTTTCATTTAATCCTACAGGGGCTAGAGTGTTTAAATTAAAAAACCAAGTTGCCTCTCTTTGCAACAGGGGTTTTTGTAAGCATAGAATTTTAAAAAACGTAACTTACTTCATTATAACCGCAACGAAGTCATTAAGGACTCCCTTTTTCTGTATTAAAAAAACTATATTAGTTACTTTCTTTATTTTAAACTCCATTTTGCATTTTTTTTTTTGGGGATTTTTTGGGGGTTTGGGAAAAATTTCCAAAATTTTTCCCTAGAGTTAGGTGCTTTCACATGGAGCGTTTTTTGGTGCGTTTTTGGATGCGTTTTCTGTGCAGGGAAGCACAGCAATTATTGCTGTACATTTCTGCACAAAAAACTTATCCAAAAACGCCCCAAAAAATGCTCCATGTGAAAGCAACCTTTTGGTTTGAATACAAAATGCTCGTCCCAGAACCAGTGAATATTGCGGGGAGGGACCATTGCACTTTTGTTTTGAAACTTCTATTGGAATTTTGTTGTACTGTATTAACTGCCTGTTTTTCCACGTTTTTAAGTTGTCCTTCGGCATAATTTGAGGCTTTAGTAATCTACATATCATACATGAAAAAACTTTGAGACTCTCGGTTACATATTTTGATCAAAAAGATGTTTAAGCTGCCACGACTTTCAACGTGATATCAAATAGGCAGTCCTACACTATCTTTTACTCTCATTAGAGCCACATCAGGGCCTCTTACTGGGTCAACAACCTCCTTTATCCAGGAGAAAAAAAATTAAAAAAAACACCTGGCAAGCTGCACTTCTGATGACAGCCTGTGGAGCGTGGGCAGTGCAGAAAATCAAAATGGAGGCCCCTTTCCTCCCCATATAGGTTAAAATCGAATATACACCAAATATAACGTATGGTTCTGCACAAAAACACTTCTAAAAAATATATGCAAACTGGGGTGCCCACTGGCAGGGCTGCGGCACACCACACACATATATATATAATTTTACATGTACACACGCACACCACCTGCCAGCGGCACACTCCTGCATAAAATTGCAATACATTACGTGGAAATCCCTAAAGAAGCATTTATGCTTATCTATCATACATGAAAAAACTTTGAGATTCTTCGGTTCACATATTTTGATCAAAAGATGTGTTTAAGGCTGCCCCGACTTTCTAACGTGATCTCAATAATAGGGCAGTCCTACCACTATCTTTTAACCTCTCAATAGTAGCCAATCCAGGGCCTGCTCACTGGGTCACCGACCTCCTTTATCCATGAGAGAAAAAAATAAATAAAAAAAAACTGCCAAGTGCGGGCGTTATTTACGCCTCAATCGCCATGTGATTTGGGAGTCGCGCTGATCAGCATGTATTCCCGAAGCATGGAGGGTGGGGGGTGGGGGTGCGGCAACAGCCTGTTGGCTCCACTGACAGTGATTACTCGCAGTGCATAATCGCGATGCATAATAGACTTGTCAATTATCTCCCCGCACGTACAACACGGGGTACGAGGCATAATCCATAGTTCTCTATGAGAGCTATGGATTACCATAATTGCATCCCGTGGTGTTCATGGAGTCGTGGGTTGGTTTCGGGTGTAATCCCTCGCTCACACGGGGGTAGAGGGGAGGGGGGTGTCGGCCCCATTGACAGCTTGGTTTATTACGGCGGCTGTGTGATTTAGTTGGCGCGGCGCAGGAAGTTAATTGAGCATGTCACGCTTATCGGATACCGACTCCGAGCGGCGGTGTTTGTACGAGTGACAGGGGGTGTGGTAGTTGAGAGTGGGTCTGAGGAGAGTGAGGCAGTGTATCCCATCTATGAGAACTATGGATTACCATAAATTTCGAGAACGCATCATCGCTCGTATTAGAGCGCAAATACGACGCGAAATGCGCGCCAAAATTCCCCCGTGTGAACATAGCCTTAGACTAGACAGTCTTAACGTATGTTCACAGGGAGTGTTGGATCTGTTGTTGGATCCATTTTGGATCCGAAAAACGCATCCAAAAAGCCGGCCTGATCGCAAATTCGTAGCCGCAAAACACATCAACAAGCATGAGGTGCATGTTTGCGAGAATGTGGTGTTGGGCAGGCTTTCTCAGAGTTAGAAATCGCACCCTAGTGAAGTTTTAATTATAAGAAGGCTTTACATTAACAATTTCTTTGAGACGAATCCAAAAGGACGCCATCACGTCAAAAGACGCATGGACAACACGCATTAGCGATTCACTCGGTCTGAACGACCAATGCGTGTTTTACATCTGTTGCGTCCGGCGCCTGCGATCCCTCCTGCGTGACGCCGCCGCAGCTTCCGCACCGCTCCCGGCTTGCTTAATAGGAGCATGTACCGGCCGCGACTCCTGTCTCTGCGCGCCAGTCTCCTTGACCGTCCGGTGCTGGCGGCACGGTCCCGGGATGTCTAAGGCTGCATGAGCGTGGGCGCGACCGGCTCTGTGAGAGTGTTAAAGGCGCAGTGCGCCGGGTAGAGAGTTTGGGGTAATTGCGGCGGCACTGCCTCTATTTACCTGCGCTTTCCGCCCGCTCCTCGTGCCGGGATTCTTTAGTGCCTTGCTATGAAAAGCGTTCCTATTGTCTTGTCTGATCTACCGATTGTACCGTACCCCTTGCTTCCGTCTACTGACCAGTATCCTGCTGGCCATGCCATGAACCTCTGCCTGACCCCGACTACGAGCCATGCATGATCGATTTTGACCACGCTATACTTTCGGTGCCACCGCAAGCAAGTCTCGTCAGGGGGACGACCTGTAGACTCCCGCCGCAGCGAATGTCCCTCCCGTTTTGCGGCGGGCTTCCTCTGGTGAAAATACGGGAGCCTACTTAGGATTCGTTCCCCTGGCTGTGGCTTACACCATCGCTTGCGGGTGGTCTCCAGTGGATCCACTTCGTGTCCGGGAACCGTAACACATAGAAAGCATGTAAATTCACATCTGCACATTGTTTAGATGCGTGTTTGGGTCCGTTTAGTGTCCGAAACATGGATCCAAACACGAATCTAAAAACGTTTCCAAAAACGCGTGTGAACATCCCCTTACACTGCACCATTTTTATTGATAAATCTGGCGCAGGTTAGATCTGTCTTGTCTAACCTTACACCTTTTTTAAGTTGGCTTACTTTAAGTCACAAAATGCATTAAAATGTTGGCGCATTTTTTGGCAGGGGACACAAAGCCATGGTCGTTTTAGTTGCGATATACGCGTAGCGTCCTCATTTTGTACTGGGTTTGAGTTCAAGTGTTCGTTGGGTAGAGGATGTTTGGACATTGCCCATTTTTGGTCGAGCAAGTTCCCTGTTTACTATGCCAGAGACAGTGGCTACAACAGTTTTTTTTTTGCCAGTTTTATACATGTTTCCCATGATCTTAATAAGTGAAAGGAGCCTGTGACACAGATGTGAACCAGGCTCTAAAGACAGTAACCATAAACCAAGCTTAGCCAAATTAAATTGCTTTGATTTGGGTCTATGTCAGATTTGACTTGAATCTAAGCATTACTATGCCAAATCAAATTATTCTCGAAAAAACAGTAACTATGCAACTAATAATATTACTGGCAGATAAGATGGATGTATCCACAGAGATGACACCTACCAGGGCTTTCTTTACACTCTGGTCACATATATGCATTTATGGCAGAACTATGTGGTGGAGAGCTTCAATACTCGCAGTTCATAAAAAGTTTTTTTTTAAAATGAGACGTATGATAATAGAGTTCAGGTTCTTCTATGTAATTATTACTTATGTTTGGAAATATGAGATGTGTTTTTAGCTAGGTGTGGGCTATTGAGTGAGACAAGCTTTCTTTGTTATTAGAGCCGGTCGGAAAGTTCAGTGTATGAGGGGTGTACTGTCGGCACAGCATTCGATTTAGCTTTTTTTTTTTAAAAAGGTACTTTATACTGTAAAGGGATAAAAAAAAAAAAAAAAAAAACCCAACAAGATATGTTTAGTATTGCCTTAGTCATAATAGCTAGTAGAATACATGGCAAGTTCATGGTACGGTCAAGGTGCAGCCAGGAACACGTGGGACACTGCAGCTGTAGTTTGAATTAAGGGCTTGTCTCATTCTCAAAGTTTCTCGGACGCATGAATGAAAATAATGCTGCTTTTGTGTGTCCCCTTTCACTGGTCAAGCTGTTCTGTAATTAGCATATGAGCTTCATGTATTGAGATTTCTGCTAATTAGAATTAAGTCAGAAGCTTCCCTGGTCCTGACAGATGAGATTCAAGTAAACAGCATTACTTTCTTTTTGTCTGAAGATCAGATAACAAACCAAGCTTCTCATGACAAAGTTCTGTGCTGGCTGCAACTTGTGTGATGGACTTGTCATTCCGCTGCTATCAGATAGGAAACAAACAGCGGGGGAGGGGGGGGGTTACCAGGTCTGTCACTTGAGGAACTGAGGTAAGGGGCCAGAATTGGTGCTGAAAAGTAATTTTGTCTAGCTCTCTTAACAAAAATAAAGGGTGAACAAGATAGTCTAGATATGAGTTTCGGAGAGGATGGCGCGCAAGAGCTCCTGTTCTTTTATACAGGATTATGGAAGCCCCTGGGGCATAGCAGACGTGCATGGTGTATGCCCTGCCCAATAATACGTGACATCACACTTTTGGGGTGCTCAGGGGTGTCGGTGTGGAGAGCCGCCCCCCTTTTCTGTCCCCAAGCACACTCGTATCGATTATCCACGCCGAATTTATGATCTGGAGACACCGGCAGGCCTGCGCTAAGCTTACAGGACTATGTGGCAGGGCAGCAAAGCCTTTGGGCCTGTTGCCTCTCCTTCTTATTCCTACATGCCTCGTTCGTATCTGTTTTGCACATCCTAAAAACACACAAACAGCAATATCCGATCAGATGCTCCAAGCGTTCGCCAGGAATGTTTCGGGCATTCCTGGGACATTACCTTACAGAACTTGGTGGCCCACTATTCTTGTGGGGCCCCCGGGCAAAACTGCCTAGTGTGCCCCAATGGAATAAAGATGGTCCTGTTTGGAATACGACACCATTTGTAGTGTTTGCCTGACATGTGGAAAGCGTAATGTTTTTAGTGGAGACTCTACGCCTCCTTTAATGAATTAAATTCGGCACTACCAGTTCTGGCAGAGGTGATATACCTAACAAGACTGGTGTAATGACTGCACAGTTTGCCAGTGTTTACATGCAAAAATCATGCATCTCATCCGATGACGTCATAAATCACAGCCTGCTGTGAGCTGTGCTGCGAGGCACCTTTCAGAATCCACTTGTTATCCTAAAGATAAGGACAACGATTTCGCGCGCGCAAAGATACAATCGCGCGCTGTGGAAAAGTTTGTCTCTTCCCCGCCTTTCAAGGAAGATCCTTAATAAAGGTTTCTCTTATAAGCAGTATTTACCATAAAGAATGCTTATAATAGATGAAAAACAAGACCTTATTGTGCTTTCATTGATAAAAACTAAAATAACTGTTTGTGTGCTATGCCGTGGCGAGGTGAGGTAGGATCTCAAGCCGGTAAGGCTATGTCATACGCGACATACGATAAAGAAACGATCTTATAGATTTTCTCGGCGGTTTTAGGAAAATTTTGTCCAATGCTGTTGTACGACGTATCCTAACGAGTAGAAAATAGATGGTGTGGTCTTGATGTGGTCATTGTGTGGCCATGGCTGGTGACAGAACGTCTGCGCAGTACCCCACACAAGTGATTTTTCTTTAGTTAATTAAGCGGTATTGCACGCAGATTTCACAAGTCAACACCATCGAAAACTGCCACAGCCTCCATGGAACATTGATGAACACTGATTTTTACCTTGCAGTTTTGTGAGTTGACCAGCAGTCCAGGTAGATGCTTTTTAAGTTATTGAAAATACAGATGGGGGTGTGTGACCATAGCGCAGTTCATCGCGATCTCGTCACAGTAGCATGTGTCCTTGCCACGACCACTTCATGTTATTGTCTACCTAGGGACCAAAATAGCACGCTCTTGTGTCATGATTACAGTGTAAATCTATACATACATAACGTTGGCGCGCGCAGAAGATGTGTTCTGGATTTGGCGCTATTCTGATACTATCTAGTCATCTATCTTCAATTAGGTGTGAAGATGCTTGTTTATGCCTCAGTGATGACACTTGTTCTCACTGCAACCTCATGGAAAATGATTGCCTATGTGGTATAAGGTAACTGATCCACAAAAGGAAACATATTTAATATGGAGGACACAACAAAAACTAGTTTTACAACATGACAATACATACTAGATAAAACATTAAAATTAGAAATGAATCTACTGTTGCAAGTAATTATAATCTATGTCCTGCGCTGCAAGATATGCTCCTGCTATATAAACAACTAGTAATCAAATAAAGAACAAAGCTAAAGATATGCGGACATTTAAAATTACTCAATGTACGTGCAGTAAAGTAGAGCTTGAAATAGAGACATCAGCAATCAGTGGGCTAGAGACCTCGTTCTTATTAACTGCATTATACCTAATTAATATAATCTAACCACAACCCTTTCCAATACCTTCAATAATGTATTTAAACCCCTTTAATATATAATTATCTAAAAATAAAAAATATCCTAACTTCCCAACACAATACCATATCAAAAACTAATTCATCCACACCACAACACTCCCCCAAACATCCTACACACCCGCACCTTTTTCCTTCACCAAATTTAATCAACACAATTTCCCCTATACTTCCTCCAAACCTACTACAAATCTCACAAATAACTATGTCTCTCTTCTCTAATCTCACAATTTAAACTCCACCACATCCCACAACCCAAACCAATTTACTATCTTTTTTAACCTATACCATACCCAATAAATCCTATCACCTCCCCTCCCATTCATATAATAAACCAATGTTACTTATTTCACCTCCCTCCCCCCCCTCTCCCCTTTCTACCTCTCCTAAACTATCTACACCCCACACCCCTCCCACCAATCTTCCTACCATTACCTCTCCCACTCCCAACCCCTCCCCCCCACATATCCCACTCAATTATACCCACACACCCTAATACCTCACATCATAAAACCTCCCCTTAACACACCCCAACCAAAAATACACAAACACTCCCCTAATCACTCACATGCTTCCCACCCACCCTCCCACCCTCGCGCCCCACCACCCCCCCTCTCAAACAAACTCCATTCAAAAATACATTCTAGCATTCTCACCCTAGAGAGATATATATATAGATCTAGTTTACTCAAGTTCGATGTCATCACCTGTCAGACCATATATATCGGCAGTCTATTATACAAGAAAGAACGCACTCGAATTCTGTCTCCCACAATCGTTCTCACTGAGTATCCGCCTTTCATCCCCCCACTCTCCAGGCCCCATAACCAGATTTCTGTCAGTTCTCCTCAAAATGTGACCCATTTTCTCTCTTTGTCACTGTCCCCTCCTTGCCTATCACATAGTAAGTCGTTGCGTCCCCTCTCCCATCTTCTGATACCCTGTTTGTTATCCCTCCAATGTTGAGTCTATCTCGCTTGTTTGATAGTGTGCAAAAACTCTTTCCTCGACTAGTATAATAACAGTTCACCTCTCCTCTCCCCAGTCCTATGTGGTTCCTCTTCCACAAACTATCTCCTCATATCTTTCTTGTCCCTGACCTCCATCGTGCATCTCCAATCCTACCAATATAAATCTCTGTGTCTATATATCATCGCATGTATTTTCTCATCTTGTGCATCATCTCCTGTGGTTTCAAATTCTTTAACATATTTTATCACATGTTTATATGATGCTGTATTATCATCTCAATATGACCCTCCACTCAGACGACTTTTCCTTCCCTCTTTTAAGTTGTATAATATTCCTCTCACTTTGTCATAAAGATAGTTTACAATATCACGTATCTCGGGGAGACCTAAGTGTTTTTTCTGATTATATAAAATTTCCCCTGTCTCCTCCCTCCACTTCCATCCATATACTGTATACGCGATTTGTGTCCCATCCACACTCAACGCTCGTATCCTTTTGTGTGTAGTCCTTTCTTGACATTTATTGTATGTCTCTCAATTTTAACCAACCAACCACTATAGTGTGTTCATTTGTTGTTGACCTAAATGTCTAGACTATAGTCGCACGTAATAAGACTTCCTCGCACACACGTGCTACACTCGCCTCTCCTCTTTATTCATCTACCTTGTAGATATACCCCTCCGTGGCGCGCATAACTGCCAGATCTTATAAGCTGTGTAGTCACACATTCAATTCTATTATGTCGACTCACTTCACCTTTAACACACAAATCCCCGCCATTATTGACGACATATTCCGTCTACCAATCCTCACACCCCCTTTCTGTACTACCAGTCGTGATTGTTAAGTCATATGTCGTCACCGCCCTTCTCAACATCCCCCAGATTCATCCTCGTCCCCCGTGACTAATATCAGTGCTCTCTTTACCCCTGGTATCACCCTGTGTGTGTGTGTGTGTGACACCTCTTAATCCTTTGTATCTTTCACTTGTCCACCTCTATATAGTCTTTCACTGTCCACAATTTACACCTAAATCTCCTGTCCACTTGTACTCTCGCGTCATGATCTTAAATCCCAAATATAATTGTTGTGTCATAACTCACATAACATTTTTCACCCCCAACAGCACTCGCACATGCAGTGTGAGTTCAATAAACGTGTCTAGTCTGTGCCTGTTCTTGTCTTACCACGTGTGTCACCTAGTAGAACATATATCTATTCACCCTACTTCACATGTCAAGATGTTCCACCAAAAGCCATATCCCATAGCCATAACATCAAATGTTTTCTGTCTGAACTTGCTCGTAAATCATCTGTCATGTAAGCACTACTATCAATAATAATTATTACCTCCCCGTAAAAAAAACTTAGAGACTATTAAAGATAACTCATCTCATTAACTACGTGTTAAATCTTCGTTATAATCTCTCACTCTTTATACCCCCTCTCTGTCTGGTGGTCGTTATCCCTGTTCAATCCATGACCTCATCTCCCACGACCCGCCCACCACCTCCCCGACCATCCCATACATATGACCACTAAGTGTACTTGTGCGCCCATGATGTTTCTCTACACTGTATACATTCTGTCCCCATATTCTACCCCTTCTCATCAAACTCAACGTAATGACACAGCCCGACTCCCTCCCATCACCCCTACTATACTATCAGAATCTTAAAATTATATTTTATTGTAGTACGAACTGACGCCATTTTAGAGTGACTTTAGTCTCTCTTCTGTAGTTGTGTGTCGACCTCATGTTGTCTACGCTACACCTGTATGTGTCCGGCCTATCAGTCTCATCGTCTAAGACTTACATCCCAAATCTGTGTGTTTATATCCCTCTCCTCCCGTCATCCCTTGACCAATACCCCTATATGTCCCTCTACTACTCACTCCCCCAATCACCTATTCTGTTGTTTGTTGCTCCCTTGACCCTCTCCCCTGACTAATAAACAATCATGAGATCTGATGTAGTCATTAAACGCACCATCAGTATCCTGATCCACTGATCATATCCACCTCTATTACTCTCCTTCTCGTTAATATGTCTATAACCTCACAGGCCTACTATCATGTGTCTGTAATCTTACCTTCCTTCCTCTTGTACATCTAAATATAACGTTCACACTGATTATCATTCTATATTATTTTTCTTGTATTATCCGAGCTCTCGAACAACATAACACAGACTGAACAATGCTGTTCCCCTGTACACTTTACTCTAACTCATCCATATGTCTACCATTAAACTCTATAATATGTGAAGTGTGACCTATCCAGTCCCCCCCACCGTGTCACAACCTCTTCAATATTATCATACCCACCCGTTTCTACACGTTTGACCACAACACACCATTATTGTGCAAATTCTCCAAGTATCTGTCAGACCTCCATATCATCAACTCCACTGTCCCCAACTCTATTGAATGAATCTACATGTTCCCCCTAGAGACTCATTTACCAGTCACTTTACCTTACCTCTCCCCACCTCAATAGTACTAAACTACAACAAACCAATCTCCTGTGTTACTCTGCCTCCTATATAGTTCCATCTCATAAAAGTGACTCGTTTACCGTCACAGTCCTCATCACAACTTTTCCCATCTACTCACAATAGCCTACTCCTACTACACCTCACACTATAACTACCCCTATACTCTAATCTAATACCTCCTTCCTCACATACTAAAGTTCCAACCGTTTAGTCCCTCTAGCCACGTGCTCATCCTCCTATTGCTCTGTAGAGTGCATCCATCTCCTCTTGTCTCTGTGTGTTCCAAATTATTATCCATCTGTCCCTTGTGTGTCATGACTCATGTCACCAACTGTCACATTCCGCAAATGATCATTCTCTTCTAACACATCTCTTCCTCCCAGTCTCCACTCTCCCAAACATGCTCACTACTTCCACGTAGATAGATAACCCACTAATACATATACTCCTTAAATAGACTCATCCACTTCCTCTAATATCATACCATTTCACAGTCTCCCATACTGTTGTAATAGTGTCTCTCTCCGTAACCCTCACCATCTTACAATCTCCACACACTACCCACATACAGTCTCTCCTCCTCACAACCACAACTGTCCCTACTTCAACATCTCCCTACCACCCAAATGAGCTTGTCTTCTTGTGTCCGTCGTCAGACCTTTCTATCACTCCATTCAAATCTGATTTCATAGCTTTTCCCATTGTGCTATCTATTGTCCCCCCCTTTCTCACCCCCCCTTCTTTACCCACCTCAATTTCACCCCCCCCCCCCATCTAGATATCCAAGTCCCCTATACCCTCCTCCACTCATATCTTCCCCCCCTTCCCCCCACCCTGTTTTTCTACCGAATATGTTATATGATCTCAAGAACACTACCACATTATAACGTGCTACATCCCCCCAAACATACATACCTCACCCCCCACTCTCCATCCCACTTCACTCATACCCTTTTCACCCCCATTGTGTAAGTGTAGACTCACAACCACCCACACCCCTTATTGTGTAGTGCTTCTTACCTGTGTGCACCTCTACGATTCATCCATATCCCCTATGTCTTTTGAGAACTAGTGAGTATTTTGTTCTCAGTTGCTGTACAGCACCATGTGTGTCCACAACATCTCCAATACTTGTCATGTCGTACCATCGTAGATGTGTCCTCGCATCCTTAGTGTACTGCACCTATGTTCTCATTTTCCAAATAACTGTCTCATGGTGTCCTCCCTACTTATATTGATGTATTTTATCACACCTTTTGTTTTTTTTGTGTGAATGTTAGTGTCGAATGTTCACACATGTCAATATTAGATGATACCCACGCGTAGTCACTGTCATCTAATGCGTTCTATTATTAACTATCTGTATAAGTTTAGCTGCGTCTCCCCTTCTGCTCTCTCTCCACCATTATAGAATCTAGTGATCAGTAACTACTATTCTTTAAACTTCTCCTTAATATGCACGCTCCAATGTGTACGCGTTAGATAGTACATCGCACTCACGCACTCGCTCACTCTCCCCACCTCCCTCGTCTCACACGCACATTCTTCAGAACTTAATTTTCTGACATCAGTGTATATAATCAAGGAATTTCTATTTGTCCACACACCACACCATAGTACACTATTCTACTCCTTCTGATAGTACCCTCTACGACCCTCAGACGTGTGCCCTGCCTGTCCTCACCAATATTCTACTGTTATCAACATCCCTCCATTCGCAGACTGTGTGATATAGTCATAATCAAAATTCCATTGTGTGTGCCACCTCTGTATCTATCCTCCATACCACGCACATTCCCTTACCACCGTACAAGTACATCCAGTCGGTTCACAAAAAACCAAATCTGTCGCGTTTGCAATTCTGGACTAACTTAGGATATCTTCATAATATTCATTCCAGTTCAATCTACTAGTAAGTTTCTTACACACTCACCTTCTCTCATATTACTCATATCATCATCTAATGTGTTGTGCACTGTGATACCTCACCACCACACTCCTATGCTGAATTAATATGTCTATCGTTACGTGTCATCGCCACAACCATCATATGATATGTAATCCTAGACATCAACGTTGAGTTGCCTACTCGTATGTGTCTGTATATATTGTCCCATTAAGACTGTAACAAATACCGTAATACCATTTACTAATATACTAGTATTCAAAATACCATGTGACCTGTGTGCACGTGCCACACTATGTGAAACGAAGTCCATTATTACGTCTCTGCTACGCATGTTAGGCTGATGTGCATCAAGCGTGCGCTCTGATGGACAGGCATGTAGTAGCGGTGGTGCTGGCATGTGACATTTCTATAGTGGATTGTATTGTGCTATTTGAGATAATGCGGAGCATGTTCGTGAAGTCAACTGCTGGCAATGGGCTCTGAGTGCTATAGCCGTATCAAGCTAGAGAATTAGGTGGGCAGATGATAGCGGGAGCAGCGCTGCTATGGTTGGCCTTTGGAATTTTGGTCCTGAAAGGGGTTGCTGGAATTTTTTAGTGTGTGTGATATACCCCTGAGATGAGAGATGAACCCTGGTATGCACCGCGGGGAACAGAGAAGCTGTGTATAGTGCTGGATAGGGTGGTGTGGATCTTCGGAGAGCCGAGTCGAGATGAGACTCGCGACACTCACCAGTTTAGAGATGTAGGCTAGACTGTCTGTGTTTGAATCGTTGTGATACTGTAGTAACAGTTGGAGTGGGTTATGCGCGAGTCACTACAGATACTCGCCTATGTTGTTCGCTCATGTCTGCGATATGAGATCCGAGTAAGTATGCCCCGCATGGGAGCTGGTGTATCGCGGATACTTCTAGAGTATATATCTGTAACGCATCATACAGAGAAGTACTCTTTGTGTGAAGTGTTGGTGATTTTTAATCACGAGTGTTGTTCCACTCTAGTCTCTGCTGGTGTTCGTGTCGAACTGTTAGACTCACGAGCAATATAATCTGTTGGTTGCGCGCGAGAGGATTGAAATAGTAGGTTATGTGTGTAAAAATGTAGTTCGCGCATAGAGTGATTTTACGTATGAATCTCGCTCTCACCTTAATAGGTGTTCTGTAGTTCCATTTATCCAGGAGGAGGAGCTTGGTTCACTGATGAGTCGCAGATACTACATCATGGGGTTTCTGGTTGTGGGGAAGAGCGCGATGTTGGTGATTAACAAGTTGTACGGCAGAATAAGCCAAGTTTGTCTCGGGGAAGAGAGGGGGTGTATGTTTATCCGCTGCTAGAAAGGAGTGTAAAAAACACGCTCAAATCGAGATAGTGGGGAGATGAGAGGATTTGGGAGAATGATGTTGATTGATATGTGTGTTGTATTGACTAAGCCACCGATCGAGGCTGCGAAGGGGATTGTATGCTTGCGCTCAGCAACTACGAGCTCTGATTGATGTGACCGCTACGTTGCGAATGTCTGAGTTGATGTAGGATTATACGGGTATTTAGTGTATTGGAAGTTTGAGAATCTTTAGAGGTCACGGACGTAGGTTGAGGAATGATATGTAAGTTAAGAAGAACGAAACTGTGTCTGAAGTGTCACTCTAGGGGGGGCGCGTCAGTAAGTCGATCTTGTTGAGCATTTCTATTGAAAGGGGTCTGAGAGTGAGGGGAGGCCAAAAGAAGTCCGGCGCAAATGTGCTGTTGGGAGAGCTACGCAAGACACGAGGTGTCTCGCTGACCAGGGATGTTAAGTAAGCTATTCTAGATCTGGCCTGAAGTTGTTTGACTCTTCGCGCCAGGAGTTTCCCGGGACGGTCCCCCTGAACATAGAAGTTCCATTTCAATCTAGAAAGGGAAGCTTCGTATTTATTAAGGCTAAGAATTTTTAATTTTTGCTTCAAAGCTGACAATTCTTCCAAAACTAACTGAGACGGGGAAGATTTGGCTAGATCATCCTGGACCTTAATTTTTTGTAATATGTCATCTAACTCTCGTTCTCTCCGCCGCTTCTCCCTAGACGCTATTTGAATTATAATGCCTCTGATTACTGCCTTATGGGCGTTCCATAATATTGTTGGAGAGGAGACCGAAGGTGAATTGACATCAAAATATTCTTGTAAAGAGGTCTTGATCTCTTGTACTATGGAATCAGATTTGAGAAGAAAATTATTTAGTCACGCAGGATGATGATGAAGAAAGCGCGAAAGGAGGAGGAAGATTGTCCTTGCAGGGTCAAAAAAATTGGAGCTGGTCTGACCATGTTCTGTTTCCAATCTTTGTGTGAAGAATACTTTGGAAGAGCTTTGCCTGTTTGTGAGGAGAAGTTCTATGCGGGAAAAAGACGAATTAGGCGCTGAAGAAAGAACGTATAAGTTCAATGATCAGTTAGGGGGAATAATCGCCAAGGGTCGTGTAAGCTGTCTTCAGCCAAGAGTGTTTGCTGGATTTTGTTTATATCTTAGGGGTCTGGTGGGAGGTGGGGATTATCTGATGAGGGGGATGAACACCCAAGTTGAAGTCTCCACAAATGATCAACCTATCACTTGTTGACCTTCTAACCTGATTGAGAAACTTTTGAGAGTAAAACCGCAGTTGATGGGTATTGGGCGCGTATAATGAGACCAATATATATGGGATGGAATTCAGTGTACAATGTAGGATGACATATCTCCCTTTTGCATCTGAATGGAGTGCTGTAGTTACTAGGACGCCGCAGTCTGAGTCTCTCTTATAAGGATGGAGACTCCGGCTTTTTTTTGAGAGGAGGAGAGAGTGAGAAATGTGACAGGGAATTTTGTTGTATGTTTTAATCTCGGAAAAACATCTTGTCCCTCTTGAGATTGTGTTTCCTGTACGTCGATGAGACTGGTGCTGCGGTTAGATCTCTTGTCAACGCGTCTCCCTCCACAACAATGAGCGTTTTAAAGGGCGAATTCAGCCATTGGTATTCAGTGTATAAGAAATCTATTAGAATACCCAATGGAGTTGGGCATGAAGGTACGCGCTGCTTGAGGCCGCCAAGCATAACTAGAGCAGGAACTCGGTCTGAAGTCGAATGGCATTATCAAGAAACCTGAAATAGGAAGCATGGCATGACAGAAGTAAACCAGACAACATATTGAACATAACATTGAGTATTCAAACAGAGTTTCCATCGAGTGGAAGCCAGAAAGTTTCGGGGGAAACCAGTCCGAAGGCAGGACTTAGCCTGAAGTTCGGCCGAAATTAGTGGCGAACAATGTAAGGAGGTACAGGGTTGGAGAGGAAAGAGGGGGATCAGCAATTTAGACTACTGTAGTGTTCACTCATAAGGGATGGGACCAGATCTGCGGTGTTTATCTGACCACAATGGGGTAATCGCCTCTGGGCGAGACTTCTGACTTTTCAGCGGGGTCGTGGTGGGAGTTGGGAGCAGGTCCCAGGCAGCAAGGGCATCTCTGGTTGTTGAAGGATTATGGCAGACTGTAGTGGTATTGCCTTTGGTAATGATCAGCTTAACTGGAAAGCCCCAGTGGTAATTTATTCCCTGATCCCGGAGAATCTTGGTATATTGGGAGAACTCTCTTCGTTTAAGCATAGTGCCGCTGATAAGTCGGAAAAATAGCAATATCTTTAGAAAACGGTGGTAGGGGAGTGGAGGGGTGGTTTCGTAAGGCTCTTAAAAAAAAAATCATTTTTGTACGGAAGAAGGGATATCTTCGCGATAACATCTTGAGGAATAGAAGCATGAAGGTGTCTTGGTTTGGGTAGGGCGATTGTATACGAATCCACCTGTTAGATCATTTGTGAAGACTTGGGTGCACTAGAGCCATAAGATCAGTGAGGAAGCAAGCAGGAGGTCTGGGAGTGACGGATTCGGGGATTCCCTAAACGGATATTTCTTTCCTTCAGAACGATCTTCCAGGTTCTAGAATCCTTGGAGGGTAAGCCTCTGCACCCATCCTCCAGGCTGAAATTCGCATCTATCAATAGGTTATGCGGTTTGTAAACTCAGACATTTTCTTTTCTAAATGATCTGTCAAGAGACTTAGGCTTGTATATCTGAACCTTAAATTCTGCCTCATGAGCTTAAGTCAGACTGTAAATTTTCTCTGAAGGAGGAGAACAACCTTTGTAGCGTCGTCTCAGTGGGGGAGGGACGACTCGAAGATTCTTGAGAGTCCATCTCCTTTTGGTTGGAGATAGGGGAGGTGGAGGAGAATGGTAGGAGAATCGGTATCCTTTCTTTCTGCTGTAAGATGGTGACGAGGGATCTACTGGGGAAAAAGGTAAGAGCAACTCTGTGATTTTCTTCAGTTGGGCTATTAACCTTGGCCCGTCGTTTGCTGGTACCGCCCATTTGCCCTGGGCCGTCAGCCCACTGTGCGGACTGGGTCACGCCAAGCGAGAGAAGGTTGAAGCCTAATGACGAGGGAGATGCTTCTGTGGATTATTGCAAGATCAGTTAGCAGGTGTGAGCTTTTTTTTTTTTTTTTTTTTTTTTTTCTCCCCCCGCTGCTTTGTGTTTGGGGGCTGAGTGTGGGCTATGAGGGGGGAAGTGTACTTAAGTGGAGCCCAAATCTGAGTCCTTTAAATTCAATGATATGTCACTTCAGTCTTGGCAGTCCCGTTCAGACTAAACTCTAATAAGCTCAGATGAGTAGCAGAGGCGCCTAGCTGAGCGTGTTTAGGACACCAAACGAAGTGTGGTTATATAGAGGAGTGGATATGGGCTATTCACAGCTTCAGTGCAAGAATATTTTAGTAAGGGCAGTGGAGCAGATCTCTAGAATAAAGCAGAGAGGTGGATCTCCCTAAGATGGCGGTGGCCACGTGTTGCAGCTCCTCAGCCAGCAAATGGCGGTCGGAGTTCCACAATTAGGTTACGCTAGGGCAGTAGTGGCTGTAGGAGTAGCAGACCCCAGTCTGATGCCCAGAGTTGTAGCTTATTTGGATGGGTTTGGTACTTATCTGTCGCCGCCGCTGGTCAGGAGGAGTCCTCTGTGAGGGAAGACAGCCGGTGCCTGAGATGGCGGATGACGGTGGGATCCCCGCGCTGGGCCCCCCAAGAAAGTACCAAAAGGGAGGAGCGTCAGGGAAATGCGCCAAACGCTTGCAGGACTGTCACCCGGGGAGGATCGCGTTTTCCTGTACGTGCCGGCAGAGCAGGGCCCCGGCAGCTCACGGGGGGCCCGGCCCGTCAGGTCGGGAGTGGGGGTGCCCTGGCCTCCCCAAGGGGGCCCTGCGGGACGTCTCCCCTTGGGGGGGAAAAGAAAAGTGAGTGAGGGGGGAGGGTGCAGAAACCCTCCCGTTACCCCCTTTTAGTCCCCCGGGTTTGCACTGCAGTGATCTTCAGGGTTATGGCGCGAAAGTCCCCCGGTTCCCGCCCTTTTTCCCAGTTTGGGGGGCCCCTTTGGGGTATCCCCCGGGTTTTGGGGGACTTTCCGGGGGAAAAAAGTAGTCACCACCCGGGAGTAGAATGGGTTTTTTAAAAACCGGTCCCCGGGGGTTTGGGGTTTTGAATTTAGCAGTAGAAAAAAAGGTTTTTTAGTCCCGTTTTTGGGGGGGGGACCCACACGGAGCTCCCCTCAACCGGCTTACTCCATGTGGCCCAGGCCCCCGGCCCCGGGGGGTATCTTTTTTGGGGAACGACAGGGCAATCTGCCACAAAGACGGGTGGGGTTTAAACATTTGTTTTTTCCCGGGGCCCCCGGGTTGAATATCGGGATAGGGGGGGAACCAGTTTTGGGGGTGGGGCTGGGGGGGAAAAACCCCAAGTGTCATGGCCCCAATTGGCCCCAAATGACAAAGTTAGGGGGTTGGTTTAGAGTGCCCTTTTAAAAAAAGGGTTTTCGGGGGAACTTAGGAAAAAAGCTCAAGGCAAAGGACCTCCAGGGAATATTTTAAAAAATTTTACTTTTCCCAGGGGCCACACAAAAGAGGAAAGGGGAGATTAGAGAGGTGAATAAGTGGCTAAAAAAATTGGGTTGTTGGAAAGGGGATTTGGGTTTTTGGAAAAAGGGGCTGACTTTTTGTTTGGCTCCCGGCTCTATGCGGGGGCGGCTGCACCAAAAAAAGGGGGAGGGTGCAGCGGGTATTGGGGGACAAAATGGTTTGGAAAGCTGGAGGGAAATTTTTAAAAATAGGGACTGGGGGGGGGGGGAAACTAAAATATAGAAATTCCCAAGATAGTAAAGATAGAGAGGGGGGTTTTTGTAAAAAATCAGGGGGTGGGTGGGGGGGGGGTTTGGGAATAGTTAAAAAGAATGGGGAGAAAAAAGGGAAATAAAAACTGGAAAATCTTTTAAATTGCTTGTGCCAATCCCGGGGGTTTTTGACCAACAAAAAAAAGGGAACTAGAAGTATTAATTGCAGAAAAAAAATTTGACTTAGGGGGGGAAAAAGAGAAAAGGGTGGACAAAAAGCTACGACTGGGCGGTTAACTTGCAGGGTTACATTTTTTTTAGAAGTGCCCGAAAAACCCCCGGAAAGGGGGGGGGTGTCTGTCTCTATGAAAAAACCCTTGTCTGAACCAACCCACTGGGGAAAGATATGGTTTAAAGGTAGTGAACGGGTGGTTAAATATGGGTAAAAAATACAGGGAAAATTAAAATTTATATAAATTTTACTTTGGGTAAATTTAACGGGAATAAAATTCTAATAGGGGTTGCTTTAGGCCCCCAAATTTTAACAAAACCCATAGAAGTTTGTTCCCTCAGGCAAATAGATGAAGCTTTAATCAGAATGGGGGTTGTCTTTTCTGGGCGACTTTAACTACCCAGAATAAACGGGGAATCTAAAACCCTGTAGCTACAAAAAGGAAACAGGTTTTTGTCTATAACTAAAGAAAATTTCCCTTTTCCCCAATGGTGAAAGGAAACCCGATTTTAGAGCAGTGCTTTAAAACTCCTGTCCTGGGGGCCCCCCCAAAACGGTTTTGTTTTCAGGATCTCCCACAAAATGCACTGACAATAATTAAACCCCTGTGCAGCATAATAAAAATCCCCTGTGAATGCAAAGGGAAACCCAAAAAAACAGGGCCCTGTTGGGGGGTTGGGGATGGATTTGAAAAAAACACGGGGCTAGGGGGAAAGGCCCCTTCTAGACTTAATTTTAAGTTTAATGCCCTGACGGGAGTAAAAAAAGGTTCAGGTTGAGGGGCCCCTGGGGGAAATAGTGCCCAAAATATAAAAAATTCCTTTTAAACCCCTTAAATTTAGAGCTTTTTTGTCATGGGGGGCCACAAAAACACTAAATTTGGGGAAAGGCAAATTTTTTCCCCGCTTAGAGGGCACTAAATTGTATTACTAAAACAAGGTGTTTAAAATAGCAGAAAAAAAAAAATAAATGGGAGATCTTTAAAAAACCTTTTTGGGGGCCCCACTGTGAGAGGTCATCCCATAGGGTTTTAAAAAAATAATTAGAAACAGGAAAAAAAATGGGGATCAAAAAAGGATGAAAAAGGAAAGGCAAAAAAAAAACAAAAAGGGGAAAGCTTTTTCAGCTACTAAAAAAGGGGGGGGTTTTTAAAAAGAGGCGCTAAAGAAGTTTATAAGGAAAAAATAAAGTGTGAAAAATTTAAAAATAAAGGAAGCAAAGCTGGAAGACAGAAAAAACATATTTGCCCTAGAAAGTTAAAAACTAACCCCCAAAAAATTTTTTTTAATATATAATAGTTAAAAAAATTAAAAAAAAAAAAAATGGGTTTGGGCCCTTTTTAAAAAATAAAAGAGGGAGAGGGTTTAAAGGGGCGTGGGGGAAAAAAAACAAACCTATTTTAAAAAAATTTCTTTTCTACTTATTTCCCAGGGGGGATGAGGGTTTCCCGTTGGAAGGGAAAGGGAAAGGGGGTAAAAAAATTTCCCCCTTAAATTTTTTTCTTTTTTAAACCCCGGAAAGTGCAGTCCGTCTTAGGAAGATTAAAAAAGGGCAAATCCCGGGCCCCCGACGGTATTTCAACCCCAGTTGGGCCCAAGGGAGTTAAGTGATGTGTTTATAGGCCCCTAATTTTTTTTTTTTATGGGCGTATAATAAGGGGTTTTGTTTCCCCCGGTTTTACATAGAAAAGTTTGGGGGGCCAATATTCAAAAAAGGGGTCCCAAAAGTGATCCTGGAAACTATGGGCCGGTAAGCTTTTTAAATTTTGTTGTAGGTAAAATGTTTTAGGGTTTTCTTTTGAGATGCTATCCCGGAGTAAATTATGAAAAAAAAATGTATAACGCCGTTCCCGCATTTGGGGTTAATGAAGGATCGGTCCCGTTTTGACTTAAATTTATCAGTTTATGGGGGAAAAATCAGTGTAGACTGGTTTGGGGTGGAAAGGGCCCGGATTCCTATATTTGGAAATTTTTTTAAAAACAAATTTTATACTGTTCCAATAAAAAAGGTTTTGGTTTAAGGGAAAATTTAGAATGCTTGGAAAGGGGGAAATGTGTGAAGTGGGTAAGGAAATGGCTCATGATAGAAAACAAAGGGTTGGTAATTAACGGTGCATTTCAGACTGGATCCTTGTTTTTTGTGGGGTATACAGGGCTAAATATTGGGGCCCTTTTCCTCTTTTATATTTTCATAAAGGGTCTTACCAGGGAGGACAGTAAAAAATTGATCTTTGGGAGATGTTTTAAGCTTGTAAAGGAATCCACCAAAAGGAGGTAATGTGTTATTCCCAAAGGGGTTGGATAGGTTGGAGGGTGGGAAAAGAAGTGGGGGATGAGGTTTAACAATAAAAAGCAAGGTTTATTTCACTGGGGAGGGAAAAATTTAGTCTGATTACATGTTAAATGGAAAAAAATGGGTAAAAGTGGGCATGGAGAAGGATTGGGAATCCTAGTGGACAGTAAACTTTAAATTGAGCAGCCGTGTCAGGCAGCAGCTGCCAAAGGGTAATAGGAATTTATGGGGGGTATTAAAAAGGGGAAAAGGTTTTAATGATGGGGAAAAATTATTCTCCCACTATACAAATCATGGTTAGACCACACATGGAAAATTGTGTAAAAGTTTTTGGGGGACCCGTGACAAGGGTAAGACATTGTAGAGCTTGAAAGGTTTCAAAGGTGTGGGAAAAAAAATAATTAAAGGCCCGGGTGGACTGCCCAAAATCCCGAAAGATTTTGCAAAAGGGTTTGAGTTTTTTGTTTAAGAAAAGATGGCTTTGGGGGGGGACATAATAAATGTTTTTTAAAAATATTTAAAAGGGGAATATAGAGATCTCGTTAAAAATTTTTTTTTATTCCCCGGTATGTATCTAGAACCCAAAGGGGGGTTTTTACGTCTTGAGGGGAAAAAAAAGTTTCTACAAAAATAGAAAAAGGGTTTTTACTGTTAGAGGGTTTAGGAATGTGGAAAATCTCTGCCAGAGGAAATTGTCATGGTGGAAAATTTACTAAAGAGTTCAAGAAGGGCTTGGATGAAATTTTTGGAGCGTTTATAATATTAAAAAGTTTTAGGGGCTAGGATTTTGAAAGAAAGGGCCCCGGGGTTTCATTTTAGATGTTTAATTTTAAACCCAAATTTTATTTATAGGGGTTTTTAGGGGGGGCGTTGATCCCGGGATTTTTTTCCCATTGCCCCAAATTTGGGGTCAAAGGAAAAGGGAATTTTTTTCCCCAACATGAAAGGTCAATTGGTTTCCCTCAGGGGGGGTTTTTTCCCTTCTTGAATCAACACTTTAACATTTAGCAAACTTTAAAATGGGCTGAATGGATGGACGTTGTTTTTTTTTGGGCTGACAAAAATATGAAAACTAGAACTATGTAATCCCAAAGTGGCTTTGTTGAATATATGAGTTCCAGAAATTTCACAGAAACCTCTCCCTTTTGTCCCTCGAATTCTTTTTTGGCTCATTACATTCAACCACCTAAAAAGGACTATTCTGGGAGATGCCCTGTAAGTCCCATCCCCTCTAGTAAATTTAAAGAATAAAAAAATCCTAGCCCCTAAGGGGTGTTTTTCCCAGTAATCTTTCAAACTTAGGAGGCAATATTAAGATGAATTGAGATAATTTTTGTGTGACTATAAATAGTCTGGGGCCAGAGATCCATTTTTGGGCCCATTAAGGTCGATGAACGATTGAAGACCCCTGAGATAAAATTTCATAGAATTACACCGGGGTCAAAATGATAAAGATTCTAGTTTTGCGGCCAATACCCAGAGAGAGAGGCCCCAGTGTGATTTAAAATGGGGGTGAGGTGCGAAAACAATTCTCATAAAAAAGAAAATATCCGTATAAAACTATTTTTTTTATATTGTGCAAGAAACCCCAAGGCCCAGGAAATGTGTTCAGTGCTTTTTTTGGAGAACACAGGAGAAAAACAGCCTGTAAAAAATGTCATGTTTCTATGCTTGCACAAAAAGAAGGCATTGAAAAATTTGTTGCAGTGCCTTTTTGATAATAAAATGATTTGTCATACGGTCCTTATCGTTTATGACAATTGTTACACAGTCATCTCTCCTTTAATATCAACGGGCTGTGGAAATCCCGGGTTAAAGGATGTCCCCCCTTTAAAAAAAATGTGGGGCAATTTTTGATTGTGCATACTACAATTAGCGGTCAGCATGAGCTTTAAATGGTTAGGAAGAGGCCTATTATTATCTGTAAATGTTTCTATTTCTTGTTTTTCAAATCCCCCATATCAAGTAATGTGTTTTTCAGTTGGTTGTAATGGCATTTGGGGGCAAAAAAAGCAGACACGCATGGATATCAGGCCCCCTTCACATAATTTTTTTTATCGTCTGATATTTTTTTCCTCGAAGCCATAACCAAATAGGTTGATGACTTCTTTATTCCTCTGAAAAAAAAACCCCCAAAATGCAAAGTTTCAACCTAAAAATGTCTTTGTAAACATAAAAATTAAAAGTAGCAACTTGTAATAAAGGGATTTCCAATGTGATAGCCAATAAAAACATAGAGCCCCCCCAAAATTAAAATGTGAACCTAAAAGCCAAAATATATGTATAAGTATTCATCAATAATATTAAAGGAATTTGATCCTATTTTTTTTTATAAACATCTTGGAGGACGGTGCCCGGATCTTGTTCAAAATTTCACAAAATTTTCATAATACTCACCATTGCTGTAAAGTGACGGTTTCAGCACCACCCCCTTTCCCATCTTAAAATTGGCCCAAAACCTGTTTTTCCTCCCGCCCCTTTTTTGAAATTGACATGTGTATTTTTGAGAAAACTTTTTGCCACTTTTACCCCTTCCCGTGACAGGTTTTTTTTCGGGAACATGTGCTTTAAAAGTGAAATTTTTTCCATACACCCGTTTGTTTTTTAAAAATATAAAAATTTAGAATTTGGAAAAAATTTGCGTTTTTTAAATTTTAAAATTTCTGGTGAAGGGAAATTTTTATTACCACAAATATTTAACTGCATTTACCAAAATTTCATATAGGTTGGCATCTTTTTTAAAGTTTTTTTTTTTTTTTTTTACGAAATTAGGGGTTAGAAAAAGTAGTAATTTTCCAATTTCAAAAATTTTAATTTTTTTTTTATGGAATCTTTGAGGGGTTTAGGGGTTTGTTGATTCCCAAAAAAGGTTTTAAGAAACTGACCCCCCAAATATTTTAAAGTGTTTTGGGTTTTTTAAAACCCTTTTGGGTTTTAAAATTAAAGCAATGGAGGGGAAAATTTTGATTTTTTTTTTTGGAATTTTATATTTTCCTATCCTGGTCAAAGTATTTTAAATGAAATAAACAAACCCCAGGGGTTCATTTTTTTGGTTCCAAATTTTTAATGCATTGTTTGGGTCCCAAAGAATAGGGGGAACTAACACAGGCCCTTTTTAATTTGATTTTAAGGCCCTTTTTTTTAGTAAAGGTGTTAAAAGTAAAAAAAATTTTTTCCAAATCTGCATAAACGCTTAAAAATTCCATATCATTCCGGAAAAAAGCGTAAAAAATTTTTAACTTTCCTTCCGTTTGGCAATCCCTTTGGGGGGTAAATGCTTTGGGGATTCAGGGGGTTTAAAGGGGGGGGCTATTTTTCGGCGAGTTTGGGGTTGGGGGGATGGCATTTGCAAAAGCCCCAAATAAGAACGGGAACATTCCGGGGTGCCCCAATTTGGTTTAACACCCTCGGGGTTTTGGATTTTTATGCAAGGGTTTTCCCAAATTTTTTTTTTGTTTGGGCAATGAAAAATGGGGGGAAAAAACCATTCGTCTTGTTTTTGAAAATTTCAAAATTTTACGCTTCCCGTCCCTTAAAATGGTGAACTTTAAGGGGGTCGGTTTTTCCCTTTAAAATGCATGTTTTAATTTTTTTTCTGTTTTAATTATTTTACACTAGTAAAAGTTATAAAAAAAAAATTTTTTTTGTCTATTTGACACCAAATTTTTATTTGCTGTGTGCCCAATGTGTAGGGGCTTTTTTTTTGGGGAAATTTTAGTTTTGAATTTTATTTACCAAAATGTTGGGCATAGTTTTTTATGTTACTTTTTTTTTTTTTTAGATGTTTGAAAAATCACTTTCTTTGGGAGTGGGGTTTTTTATTTTTAGTTTTTTTAAGCGTTTCCCGTTCGGTTTATGACATTACTTTACTAGCCGGTCAACATTACTCCCAATTTGTTTTTTTTAAGTTTTTGCTTTTAATAAAAAAAAATTTTTTCAAACCCCC
>JAODAL010048852.1:0-28650 GCA_025379985.1 Phyllomedusa bahiana | reverse complement strand
GCTTCCGCACTCTGCTTCACCCAGTTTTCGTTGTCCCCTCAGGGCTTTTTAACCTGCATTTTAAATAGTAGGGACCCAGCCGGGGCCTTCCACTGCACCCCTGTAACTCCGGGCCCGGGTCATGCGGGGCCCCGGGAAGGTATATTAAATGCAGTGAAACAAAATGGGGGTTTTGAAAGACTCCTTTTTCCGGCATTTTTTTAAATGTGGGGGTCTGCAATTTTGGGGGCTCATGCTGTGGCCCAGACAAAAGAAATGTCCAGTGAAACTAAAATGGTGGTTAAAGACCCTTTTTTTCCGGCATTTTTTTAAATCGGGGGGTTATGCGGGTTTGGGGCCCCTGCTGTGGGGGGAAAGGTATATCAATGCCAGTGAAACTAAAAGGGTGGTTGAAAGCTCCTTTTTTCCGGCACTTTTTTAAATGTGGGGTCATGCTTTTGGGGCTCATGCTGTGGCCCAGGACGGATATCAAATGTCCCATTTTTCAACTAAAATGGTGGTTGAAAGACCCCTTTTTTTCCGGGCATTTTTTAAATGTGGGGGTCTGCAGGTTTGGGGCTCATGCTGGTTCCGGGCGGGGGAACAATGTCCAGTTCATGTAAAATGAGGGTTTCATTTTCATACTGCCTTCTCCTTTTTAATTTTGTGGGTGATGCGGGGTTTTAAGGGTCAGCTGTGGTACAAGCAGGGGATAGTAATGGTGTGTGACTTTTTTTCTGGGCTTTTATGCCTAAGTGTTGGCCTAAGATTACGGTTTCCATTTGATGTTTGTGGCGTTAATTCCAGCTTTCCACCCCGTTTGGGTGTAAGAATAAAGGTGTTTTTGCTCTCCCATAACTTTAATGGTCACGGAGAATCGGAATTTTCGACTTGAAAACCTTTATCGATGGTGGCCGACTATCATCAATGTCGATAGCCAACGAATCGCTCACACAAATTAAAAAAACTGTCCACACCCTAAATCAACCCAACCTTCCCCATATCCCCGGGAAAAAAAAAGTAGACCTCCAAAAAGGTTGGATGGCTGCGGGAAATTTAAAGAGTTTGGTAAAAGGCAACAACGGGGGTAAAATTTTAAAATTAAAAAAAAGGAAAAAAAGAACCAAAAAAAGCTTAAAGTCAATTTTCCCCGGCTGGGGTTTCATGAAATTTTCACCTCAGGGTTTTTTGGGATGGCTCAAAAAACGCAGAATCACCCAGAAAAATACAGGAGGACCTTTAAATGCCCTTTAAGGCTGGAACACGTCTAAAGATTATCATTATTTACACACACAAAAACAGGTTTAAAAAACCCTGCGGGGCACAAAAGTTCCCTAAGAACACTGTCCCAATGGTAAAATATGGGGGTGGAAACATCATACTTTGAGGTGTTTTTCAGCAAAGGGTACGGGAAAAAACTGCACAATATTGGGGGGAAAATTTTTGGCTAAAAACCCTCTTTCCTAAGTAAGAGCATGAAGATGGGTCACGCGGGATTTCCAGCGGGTTTAAGATCCAAAACACAAGGCAGGGGCAATATTGAGTGGCTTCATAAGAAACATTTCAAGGTCCTATAGTGGCCTAGCCGACCGAACTAAATTTTAAAATTTTGGGAGGGAGTGAATCTTAAGAGCCCAGCTCAATAGAGTGGGGAATCCACTCCTTGCCACTCACACAGAATGTAGTCCCCGTTTTCTTGGGGGAAAAACACGCCTACTGGGATGAGAGACATACCTACTGGGAGAAGAGATACTCCCCTGTATTTAAAGTTATAAGAGACAGAGAAACAGCTTATGTCTGTGAAAACCTGTGCTGAGAAAACCCCTTTAATCTTTAGTGGAGGTGTGATACTATGCCTATGATGTCCACAGCCACTATTAGATCAATGTCATTGATCTAATAGTAATAGCCCTAGATAAAATAAACCATATTTTTATTGCAGCAAAGAGATTCTGGTTTTGAAGAGTCCCCTGCCACAAAAAATTGTCGTTTGTGAGGACGGAGGTCTTAAAGGATTTTCCACACAGGCTTTACTACTTCATGTTCTGGCAGCATAGGATTTTGAATTCAGGGGCATCTTTTTGCCCTGCCTTTTCCCCCTCCCCCTTCCCCCCCCCATCAGCCACAGACACTTCCCCCCTGACTTCTAAAGCAGGGAGAGGGCGAGGGGGTTTGCTGCCAGATTAACCCTGTGTGTGCCTGCTAGTCTGTTTTGCTCACGAGGGTCAGCACACGGTGGCTGCTGTGGTCGAACTCTTGCTGCTCCCCTTTCCCCAAGTCGGAACGAGGGGAAAGGGTTTATGAGTGGCTACAGGCCCCGAGGCTGTGAAGCTGTTAGCCAAAAAGCAAGCAGGGGGGGGATGTAAATGTTTTCTATACCCTCTGCTTTCATACAAACTCCCTGGACTTCAACAAAACAAACAAACCCCTTTAGAAAAGAGGCAGGGCAGCGTGAAGGTGTTCATAATCAAGATGTGTACTAATACAGCGAGCAGGGGGGGGTATGAACCGTTCACAGCCCCCCTGATCTGTCATTAGTGTAGTAAAGCTCCACAGACACATGGGGATTAAGTAACACACTTGATGCTGGCACCCTACGACCCACAGATAGCCCACCTCTGCTCTCCCAATTTTTAAAAGCAGGGGGGCAGGCACACACAGGTTAATCCAGGGGAGAAAAGCTACACAACAAGAAGCCCAAAACCCTCCCCCCTTCCCCCAGAAGCATACTGTCAGGGGGGACTCGTGCTAAAACCGTATTGGAACGAAGATCACCAGCACGACACCATTAGATAAAAATCAAACCCGGTCATTTGGGTATAGTTTTGAGAACTGATGCACTCCTATACCAGGGGTAAACCAAAAACATTTGGGCATTTGTAATGAAAAATAATTTCAAAAGTGCTTTTTTTTAAAGATTTTTAATTTAAAAACCCCTCATTGTGGAACAACCCCTTAAGACCCCCACCCCCGCATTTGACAATTAAACCCCGGCTTTATTCAACTTGAATAATTGAGCAACTGATTTGTGCTTTGTGGATGTAGCCTGGCACCCCACAGCTGGAAATTGCAAGCATAAAGCTTCAGCATCCTGCTATAGGACACAGTAGAGAGTAAGAGAGTGAAAGAGTATGTAGCACCGAGAAGCAAAAAATAAATGTTACCAATCCTGCTACAGGTATCAGGAGAAAAGTCTGCTTTGGATGAAAGACCTGTCATGCACCTTCACACACCTTCCTGTCTTCTCTGAGAATCCATCAAGGACACCTCCACCACCACCAAGGAATGGGGCTTGTCCAAGAGCCACAGATCATTCCTGTGTGGCATGACCCAGCAAATAGCTTTTAACTTTGAGATTAGTGACCTCTCCATCAATATCTCTCTTGTTCTAAAATAGCTGATCCCTTCCCTTAGCCACTATTTTTAAAACATAAATAAATTTTATGGGGACATCTTTTTTGACAGACAGCTGATGACCCACCACTGAAACAAACTGACAAAAAGATAAGCAATACATTTTTTACATATTATCTAAAAATCTACCGTAAGTCAAAACGTTTAAATGATCTAAACCACAAAGAATTCTGTAATCCCAATTTTTCCCAAAGAGCCGTTGGGGAAAGTCTTTTTGAAATCTTTAATTTAGATCACGTTAATTTCTCTGCAGAATCTGATCAGAGCTGCATGCTTTTACGTTGCTAAAAGAATTGATTTAAAATACAGACAGTAGCTGAGAAAGAGTTGTTGTATGAAAAAGCTAAAATCATATCTTTACAATCTAATCAAGTGGCAAATGTCAATCAGAGGTGTTCTCTATTACAACATCTTTAATGAAGTTCGCTTTTATTAAGGTGTCAATTGAAGTAATGAAAAGTATCATTCACCACTCAGAATTTTATCACGCAAGTGTGTGAAAGAACACAGAGTTTGAGGAGCAACATGAAAAAGAGAGAGAATAAAAACAAAAAATCTTGTATAAGATCTACATTGGGTTCAGAATGTACAACGGTAAAATGTGAGTTACAGACACAATATCTAGGCCATCTTTGTGTCCACCGGGGCAATTGCTTCTATTTTTTTTTCTTTTTTTTGCTACAACTATCAAACTGGAACAGAAAACATAATTTTCCCATGGAGAAAAGTACTAGACACAAAGCAGTTTGTATTTCATATGTTTTAAAGCCGACACAATAAGGTTACAGTAAGGGAAGTGTCATAAGGATTTTTAGGCAATAAAACTTTAGATAACAAGACTAGAAACACCATTATATAGATATAAGACTGCAATGTCCGTCTGGGGCAGCATTTTTTTATATTTATCACAATATTTTTACAGGTCTTGAATAAAATATAGTACAATATTTATTTATCTGGGTTACATATACTTTGAGATTGGAGCCAAATAGCCAATGCACGTAGCCTGGCACCTAACAATTTCAGCTGTCTTGTATTGATATTTATGGCAGTTTTTTGTGCAATCAGTACAAATCAAACCAACTTATGCAGTGGTCTCTCTGGCATCTGAAGACGACTGTAAATTGTTTAAAAAAATATAACCCCTATCTGGTGCTGTTTTACTATAAGCCCTGGGATCTAGGGAAGGAGAGCACACTGTGCGTTAACCCAATTTCCATTCTCTTGAGTAAGGCAGGAATATGGTATTTGTGGATGTAAATTACTAGTTGGAAACAGAGCATACCTTAAAGGAGAAGAAGCTCACTTTGACTTTTGGAGTGCATATTATTGTTAGGATCATGTTGTGTTCACTTTTTGACCCTGGGGGCTGTTCAGTGTATGCCGTGCCTTCCAATAGTTAATCTGCCCTCAGTACTCACAGCTGACGCCATGGGGGAACTATATAGCCTTGCATATTGTTTCCCTCAGAGCCCAAGATTCTGAAGTTCATGCTGGACTTCGTGCACTCAGTCTCTGGTTTTTGTCCTCCTGTTTCTGCCTGGAGCTGACCTAAGCCCAGGTTCGGACTGGCCCACACGGGAATATGGAAAACCGCTGGTGAGCCCATGAGCTTGGTGGACTTGGAGTTGTTTTTCAACTGCATACACATCCTCAGAAGAAATAGACAAGCAAAGAAAGAAATGCAAAATTCATGAGGCTGAATAAAGATGGCTTGTACAGTCATTTACAGTAGCTGTAGATTGGGTCCCTAAAATAAACTCCACCGGTGGGCCCACAAACAACTCAACTAGTGGGTGCCTAGATTCAACTCCACCTGTGGGCCCTTGGCACCCCAGTCTCACACTGCCTCTGCCTTTAGGCTGTATTCCGTCTGCTGGACATATATGGCGACATGTATGAACAGGACTGCGCCAGTTTTATGGTGTACTTTGAGCCAAAAAGAATGTATGAACAGGCGCACTCCAAGCTTTGGTGCCTTTGTAATGCTCAAAGGATTAGGGGCGTTCTGGGGGTGTCACACCACATTCATAGAATTAAACACATTTATGATTCTTTGATGCAAACCTAGGCACAGAACAGTTAGAACAGCCAGACCAAGGTGGTGCCTGAGCCAGACTTGTCGTACTGGCACTACAATGCACCTGTATGTATAAACGGCAGAAGAATAGGTTCATACATTCTGGAGCATTCTACTGTTACGGGTGTCCCTGCGACCCCCGTGTCGGGTCGCAGGCACACCCGCAACTCCGCAGCGTCTCCTGCTGCGGCCGGTGCCGCAGCCCGACGCTCGGGCTGCGGACACTCCGGCGTGCCCAGCATTGACTTACCTCACCACTGCTCCTGTGTCCGTCCCGGCGCGCGCTCCTGCTGGTTTCCGGGTGCGCGCGCTCCCCTAGCGGGCGCGCCGCGGCACTGCAGGAAAATTTTAAAGGGACAAAAACGCAGGTGATTGGTTCTCACCTGGTGCTTTTCCCTATTTTAGTTTGGGCCCCTTCCTAGGCACGGGGCCCCCGGAATCGATAGTGCCCGTCCCCTAGAGAGGAAGGGGTTCTAAAACTCCCTAGTTCCTTTTCCCTTTGTCCCAAAAACTCTTCCCTCCGCCCTGTAAACCACAAAATCTTGCTGCCTGTCCTGACCTTCTGCCCGTCCTTAAACCAAGCCCTTTGCCGCCTGCACTGCCCTTTCTGCCTGTCCCCGCCCCACGAGCTTGCTCCCGATTTTTTAACCCACAGCCTCGGTGCCACCGCAAGCAAGTAAAACGTCGGGGGTTTGTGACCTGGTGGGTAATCCGCCGAAAGCAAGCCCAATCCCCGCTTTGCGGGGGGCTCTGGTAAAAAACCGGACCTACTTAGTTTCCCAAACTCCCTGGCTTTGGCTTCCCGCCATCGTTGCGGGGGGTTTCCGAGGATCCACTACCACTTTGCAAACATTTCAAAACCCGGCCCCAATGGATCCCCCCCCAAGGTGCCTTTCCAAGCGACTCAACCTCCCCGAAATTGGGGCCCCGCAGCCCAAAGGCAGTCGCCCACAAGCCCCAACAGCTTAACCACCCTATATCTATGATGAAAGAAGCTTTTAACCCCCCCAGCAGCAGCATCCTCCCTTTTGGCAGCTTCCCCCGGCACCCGCCCCCTATGTCCGCTTTTCCCCGAGGTCCCGAAGCTCCGGTTGTCTATGCCAAAAGTTTTGATGGGGATTCTAAGGCCTGCAGGGGTTTCATCCCCCAATGTTACTCCGGGGAAAAATCATGGCACGGCATTTCCCTTTTCAAAAAGGGTTTTAAAGGGGCCCTTTCCCGTGGTCATTTTTCTGTCTGGGAACCCCTACCCTTTGGGGAAACCCCCTGGGGGGACCGAAAAATGATCCCGTCAGGGCCAATCGGGGGTTCTTTTTCTTCAGGGTTCCGAAGGGGTTTTCGGGAAACCCTGGGGCCGGCATTTTCAGGGGAAAACCGCGTTACTGAACCTCCAGAAAAGGGAACCCCTCCGTGGGGTGACTATGCTGTGAAATTTCCCGCACTCTGGCTTTCCAAAAGTTTGGCAGGGAAAACGACGCGGGCATTATGGGGGCCCTTTCAAAAAGGGCCTTTCCAGCCGGGTTTAAGGACGCCCTCTCCACCCGGGGACCCCCCCGTCCTAAATTAATGAGCTGCCCCTTTTGGGGGCCCTGGGATTGATATCCGTTTCTCGGAGAGGCTTTGGAGGAGCTCCCCCAGGAACTGGCCCAACCCTAAAACGGCCTACCCCGTCTTGCCCCGGTGTTCCTTCGGCCTCCACTGCCTCCTTCCCAGCCAGCCGGGGAAGGGGGGCCATGCAGTGGACAGGGGCCCAAAACCTAACTCCCCCAAGAATTGACCCGCCGACGTTGGGGAAATATGCTCTTTTTGCGGGCCGTCCCCGAACCCCTTCCTCAGGGTTGTCCCTTTCCGTCCTCAAACGGCCGGGAAAACGCACGCCCTAGGCTTCGGGGGAAAAGGCCCCCCAAGGTGTGAAGAACCCCCTTTCCTCGGCTAAATGCTGCCAGTTCTGGTTTCCACAATAACCCCGGGGTCTTTTTCCCAATTTGGCTGCCCTTCTGGTTTTCCGGTTTTCCCCCGGGGAAAAAAAAAATTTTTATGGACGTGCTTTGGTTTGGAACCTTTTTAATCGTCTTGGTTTGGCCCCCGGGGCCCAAACCCTTTGGGTTTTTGGCGCCCTGTTCCGGGGGCCCTTTGGGAACGCCCCCAATTTTTCGGGCGGCCCCCGGGTTTGGGGTTCCCTTCAAGTAGGGCCCTTTTCCAAGGAGGGGGCCTTTCGTATTTTCCCCCTTCCCCCCAGCTGTCCCCTGGGGCTTCCTTGGGCCCTGCTTTTGCCATCCCCTATTGCTCGACTGGAAGACGGGCAAAAAATTTTGCGGGGGGGCCCGAGATTGCCTTTCTCGTTTGTCTAGGGGGTACCCCCCGGGTGCGCCCCCTTTTTCTCTTGGGGGCCCCCCCAAAAACCAAATGCCCGGTTTTTCCTCAAGCCTACCGGAAACCTCCAAGATGTCTTTTTGGAAAAACGCAGATACCTTTAACGTCCCTACGTTGGGTCCCGGGGGAGGGGGCTCCCTGGGACTAGCCCCCCGGGGGGCGGGGGGCACCCCTCCCTCCGGAAACCTGAGACTCGGGCATGTCGGCCCCAACAAAAAGGGGAAAATTCTTCAGAACCCCCTTCTTTCCTTTAAGTTTTCCCTCCTGCGGGGGGCCGGGTTCTTCTTTTGGGGAGAAAAAAGGATGGGTCCCAAAACAAACCCGTGCTTTGGGACTACCGGGCTTAAAACAAGTTTCACCATAAAAGAACCGGTAACCCAAAGGGCCACTGGATTAAGAAAAGTTTTTTGACCGTCCTCCGGGGGGGGGGCTAAATTTTTTTCTCCAAGCTGGCCCTGCGGGGGGCCTAAAAACCTCATTTCGGATCCAAAAAGAGGGGTGACGAGTGAAAAACCGCCTTTAATATTTGTGATGGGCACTTTGGTACCTCTGATGCCTTTTGGGTTTCTATGCAACGCCCCGCAGTTTCCAGGAGTTTTTTTAACGCTTTTTTCGGGGATCTACTGTAGATCGTTTGTTTATTTTGGGAACAAACACCCGGGTTGTTTTCCCCCAAATTTGGGAGACCCACCGTCCAGTAACCCCAAGGTTCTAAAACGCCCAAACGTGGAAAACCCCTCTCCCGCCAAACTGAAAAGTGCCAGTTCCCCCCCAAAACCACCCCTCCCTTTCTGGGGTTACTTAATCTCGGCAGGGTCCCCCAAATGGACCCCCCTAAACTGCCCGGGCTGTCCTCCAGGGGGCCCTTCGACCTTTTCCGGTCCCCCGGGCCTTTCCAAACTTTTTGGGGGGGGTTTCCCAAAACTTTTTTACAGACAATTCACCCCAAAATTTTAAACGTTGGTCCCCCCCAAATTGTGGCCCAAACCAGGAAACTCCCCAAACCCCCGGGATTTTGGGGCCGAAAACCCGCCAAAAAGGGGCCTTTACCCCAAAAATTTAAAAAGCCCCTTTCGCCTCAGCCCCGGTCCTTTTCCCCCCCCGGAAAAATGACTCCCTTTTTTTTTGGGGGCCCCGCGCCTCTTCCGTGGGGCGCGGAAAGGGCTGTTCCACCCAGAAGGAGCCCAAAAGGCAAGATTGGGACCTGGGGGTTTTTTTTCCCCAAAAACCCTTTTTTCCCCCCGTTTTGAAGGAATTAAAACCATCGGGTAAAATGGGGAGTTTGCTGGCCATTAAGCTTCCCTTTTGGAGGAATGGCCCCAAAACCTCCTAAAAAAGGGGTGCTAAACCCCCCGGGTAAAAATTTTCCCGGGGGACCCAAAAAATTTCCTTTACCTCCAAAACCCTGCGCGGGGGGCTAAAACCCCCCTTCAAGCCAAAATGGTCACTGTTTTTTTTCACGTTTTTTTTTTGTTATCCCTTTTTCAAACCGGGGAAAGACAAGAACTTTAAAAAAAGGCAGATCCCCTTTTTCTCGTGCCCCGATCTAGCGGTTTTAGGGGGGAAAAGCCAAACCTCACACATTGTACCCCCAGAAGGGGCTAATCTCCATGGCTCCCGAAAAATCTTCCACCCGCACCTCCGGGCAAAAACTTTAATGGCGCCCCCCACCCCGGAAAAGGGGGTATTTAAACCCGGGGGACACTGGCCCCGAATTCCGGACACCCGGGGGTTTTTCAAAGGGGTAAACCTCTTGTTTTTCCCGTTTTTATTGGGGGGCCGGGAACACCCCAAAGACGTAAAGGGAAAATTCTTGAGGCTTTTTCAAATTTTGTGCCCCCGCAAAAAGGTAAAACCGCGAAACCAAACCGGGGGGGGCCTGCTGAAACCCTTTTGGGCCCCTTTTTCCCAACAGTTTTTTGGGGCCCACCAATCGCCAGGGGATTTCCCATCACCCGACCTGCCCCTCCCCCCTGACGGTAAACACAGTTTTCTGGGTGGTCACTGACCTTTTTTCTTAAAATGGCCCATTTCATTCCCTTGCCTGGTCTCCCTTGGGGCCCCGATTTCCCCAAAGCAATTTTTTAAACATATCTTCCGTCGCAGGGATTTTCCCCTCCACATTTGTCTCAGACGAGGGTACAGTTTTGTCTCAGTTTTTTGGCCCGGGGCCTTTTTGCTCTCTCCAACAATGGAACTGGCCCTTCTTTTCTGCATACCACCCCCAGTTAATGGGCAAAGGGAAAAAGAGGGGGAAACCAAGTTTTGGGTACCTATCTCCCCCACATTGGGGTGTCCAAAAGACGGGAAAGGGATTTGGTCGGGCCTATTCCCAAAATGGGCGGTTTCTCTTATAACTCCCGGGAAACTCGGGACTCTACTGGGGCATCCCCCCTCCATCGTCTTTCGGGGGAAATCCCCGCCCACCCCCCCCGCCCCCCTCTACCTCCCCGTTTTGTCCCCTCCCGGGGGAATCCCTTTGGTTTCCCGGCAACCATCTGCCTTTTTGGGAAGGAGACTCGCCGACCCCTGTTTTACCCTTTCGGCCCGTATGAAGGTCCAACCCCGGAAAAAGAAAAGAAGCCCTTCCCCCCTTCCTTTGCCCCGAGGTTGTTTAAGGGTTTTGGTTTCCCCTGCCGGGTATTTTCCGTTTTAAAAATTTTCCCCAGCTACAAGCGGGTCCCCTATTTCTTGGGTTCCCTTTGAAATTCCCCAGGCGCATCAACCCCTGGGGCCCTTTTAAAAAGCTCCGGCTCCCCCCGCCCTTTCCCCAAATCCCAAACTTTTCCAGTCCCCCTGTAAAAAGCCTGTCACCCGGGAAAACCCGGGTTCTCTGGGCCTGTGGTTCCCCCGTCCCCGTAGCTGCCCTCCACCAATTTCTTTTCCCGTCAAGGTTTTTTGGCCATTTAAGACGGTTTAGGGGGGGAACTTTTTTTTTTGGTCGACGGGAAAGGGGGTTTTGGGGCCCAAAAGGAAAAAAGGCCCATGGGACCCGGAGGAGAATTCCTGGATGGGGGGGTCTCCTGTCAAAGGTTTTTTAGGGGGGGGCCAGAAAGGGGGGGGGGGGGCCAAAAGGGGGGGGGGGGTCCCCAGTTAGGGGTTTGCCCCTGGGGCCCCCCCCCCCCCCCGTTGGGGGGGGTGGGTTTCGCGCCCCACCCCCAAACTCCCCCAGCGTTCCGCTGCGGCCCGGGGACCGCAGCCCGACGCCCCGGGGCCTGGGGGGGGGACACCCCGGGCGTCCCCCGCTTTTGACTTCCCCTCGCCAAACGCCCCCTGTTTTCCGCCCCGGGCGCGCGCTCCTGCGGGTTTTTGGGAGGCCCCGGCCCCTCCCCCAGGGGGCCCGCGCGCGGCACAAAAAAGGGGAAAATTTAAAAGGACAGCCGCGGTGATTGGTTCTCACCTGGTGCTGTTCCTTTTTTTAGCTCTGCCCCTTCCTAGGAAACGGCCCCCGAATCGATTTTTCCCCTGGGGTAGAAAAAAGCGTTCCCCAAATAGCCAAGTCCCATTACCGTTTTTTCCCGACCCCTCTCCCCTCCGTCCTGTGCCCACAAAAATCTTGCTCCCTTTTCCTGCCCTTTTCTGCCCCCCCCTTGCCCCCAAAAAACCTTTGCCGCCTGAAATGCCTTCTGCCTTTTCCCCCGACCCGAGCTTGCCCCAAAGATTCTTTCCCGCCCCCACCCTCGGCTGCCCCCAAGAAAGGCAAGTCACGTCGGGGGTAGAAAAACTGGTAGTAATCCGCCGCAGAAAGCCCCACCCCGTTTTGCGGGGGGGCTTTGGGGGAAAAACCGGACCTTTTTTAGATTCCACCCCTGGGTGGCTTACCCCAAAGGTTTGCGGTGGTCCAGAGGACCCAAATTTAACCCTTCTTTGAAACATCAAACATTTACCTTTAAAGCAAATTTAAAAACGGGTTTGTCAGTGCCAACATTAATAATGTGCCCTTATTTTCCCCCGGCCCAAACCCTTTGTGTGCCTTTTGGCCCCAAAGGCCCCAAAGTTTTCCCCAATTTTGTTTTTTTAAAACTTTTTGTCATAAACATCCCCCCTTTGCCAAAAGGAAATCCCCCCCCGTTCCTTTTTTTTTGGGAACTGTTTGCATTTTTGTAGTTTTTTTGGTGTCTTTTTAATAATGCACTTGAAAAAAATGTTCCCAAATTTTTTGCTTTTAGTAGTTTTAAAACACCCCCAAAAAAAAAATTTAAATCTTGGACTGTAATAAATGTTTTTACCCCACTGGTGTTTTTCAGAACTTACGGTCAGTGTTGGTTCCCTTGGGAAAACCCACCAGTGGAGGTTGTTTTTGGGGGACCCAAACCAGGGGAAATTGTTTCTTGGGGGGCCCACCAGTGAAATTAAAATTTTATTTTGGGGCCCACCAGTGGGAAATTGTTTTTTTAGGGCCCACCGGGAATTGATTTTGGGCCCCCCCAAAAGTGGAATTGTTTCTTGGAGCCCCCAAAGGGATTTTAATTTTTGGGGTCCCCCCATTTGGGGAATTAATTCTTGGGACCCCCCCAAGGAATTTAAATTTCGGGGAATCCACCATTTTGACTTGATTTTTGGGGGGAAAAAATTCCCAGTCCCGGTATATTACTGAAACCTTTCCGCCATGCCTCTTGTTTTCTATCTCTCTCTCCCTGGGAAATTTTTTTAAATGGGGTTTTCCCAAAAAAAACCAAAAAGCCATCCCAGGAGTACAAAACAGGGTTTGATACTGCTTGTCATAATAAAAAGAAAATTCCCTACGGGCCTTTCCCGGGAATCCAAAATTTGCCCTGCATTTTTTTTTTGCAAAAACTTTTTGCAAAAAATAATTTGGGTAGCTTATTTCCAGCAATGGGAAAATGCCTTTGGTTTTTGGAAATTGGCATTTTCCTTTGGGCTGTGAGACTTAGCAATGTTCCCAGGGGCTGTTTTACAAATTTAGTCTACGTAAACTGCCGGACTTTTTTAAGGGGCTTTTTTTGGCTTGTTTTTTTGGGGGGGGGATGGGGGGGGGGGAAAATGCGAAATACTTACAAATCTTTTTCTTTTGGGATAATTTTCTGCAAAAAGGAGAGGGAAACAAATGTGAAAAAAAACACCTTTTTTTTTCGTGCTTTTAAACAGGAAAAGTGAAAAAAAAAAAAACCATTTTTAAAAGGAACGTTTTTGGGAAATTTTTTTTTTTAATGATTTTTTTTGTCCAACTTTCATGTGGGACATACCCCAGGGACAACAAAACCCCGGGGAAAAAAAAGCCAGGGCCATACATTGGGATTTAAATTGGGCCCAAGTAGAAAAGTTGGGGGTTTTTTTTAAAAAATTTAAAATTAAATTTTTAAAAAAAATTTGGGGGTTTTTTATTTTTTTAAAAGGGTTTAAAATATTTTCTCTTAAAAACCGGGTAATTCTTTTAAAATTTGGGGGGGTTTTGTTTTAAATTTTTAAATACTTTTTTTCAACTCAAAAACCATTTTTTCTGGGAAAAATTTTTTTCGAACTTTTAAAAAGGAAAAAAAAAAATGCAAAAAAAACATTAAAGGGGTTGTCCTGGGTTAAACAAAATATTTCCCAATACAATCCCATTTTTTTAAATACCTTTATTGGGGGTTAAAAATAGAGTAAGTAACAGGGCTTCTTTCTATATAAAAAATTTTAAAGGGTTTAAAAAAAATACAAAAGAAATATTTTTAATAAACAAAACTAAGGGACTCATGTATGAAAACTGTCTAGGTCTAAGGCTTTCTTTGTTTCCCATAGCAACCAATTAGAGCTCCCTTTTCATTTCATATAGTACTTAAAGGGAGCTCTGATTGGTTGCTATGGGCAACAAAGAAAGTCAGACCTAGACAGTTTTCATACATGTCCCCCAAAGTCTATTAAAAATTCATGGCGGTATCCTTTATCAAAGTCATCTTTGTTATGTAGTTACTTGACAACAAAAGTGGGAAAAATGACATGGTACTTGCATGATATTTTTAGAGTAAATATATAAAGGAACTTTGCTTACAATGTAATAATGGTACCCAGTATAAGCAATACTTTGTGTACGGTGGATTATTGCATTTTCTTACTACTGAGCAATTTCTTGATTCTCTTGTACTTCTGCAGCCCAAGGTGACCATCCTTGAGTTTTTTTTCTTCTTCACCCAGTTTTCCTCACAAGGTCTCTGTGATGTAGCCTATGTATTTAGCAATATTATTCACCCATATGTTTTATGTGTTTCTCAAGTATTAGCTGGATCACTGCAACGTGTAGGGTATTATTACTGTCAGTAAATTGTAGCTGAGCGTCTCAACTCAGACAAAGTATCAAAAGCAAACCCTTTGGAAGAAATCAACCTGTGATGTATCATACAAATAATGTTAGCTTTGTCATTTAGATATTACATAGGTATTTGGTTTGTATGGCTCATGTAGACTGTAATGACTCTTTTATGACTGTATGACTATTCATTTTTAGCTATAGAGTTGGCTATAGAGCATATAATATTATAACATGACAATTTCATGTTTTATGGTTGACAGACCTTTGCTGGTGCAGCGCAGGTTGTGATAGACTTGTGATTTCCTTCCTCATAGAATCTCTGATAATTTTTTTTTAAATTTTGTAGAGAAACAGAGAAAAGAGGAACTCAATGGAATCCAATTAAAAGTAGTTTTATTTATCTATATTTTTGCCTGGTTTACATCTGCTTTGGAGGTTCAGTTTGGAGCCTTCACCGCAGATGCCTTCAAGAAAGACAGAAACTTGATAGACCTGATTGTCAAGAATAGCACTACAAATTAGAATTCTGGTTGGCTAGTTGAGAGGCTTGAGATGTATCTCAAACGTTTTCATTAGGTAGCAGTACTACCCTGCTCTGATGGGGCCCAAAGACCCTGAAATAGCTTTTTACAGATTAAAAACCAGTATGGCTTTAATCCCATTGCAAGTGAGCTAGATATGACTTGAGGAACATTACATCCAGTAGGTTGGGCTGCAGAGTCCTAGGGTGATATCTATGAATTTGCCATTTCTTCTTTTTTGCTGTATATTGCCAGTTTTATAGATGTATAAACGGACATATGGCCAAACTTGGTGCAATGTGCGCCTGATGACTAATGCGCCAAAGTTTGATGCAAAACTGCCATACAAAGTTTGGCACACAACACCATATGTGCCAATTTTGAGTGCTATATGTCAAAATTGTTTGCCGTATAACACTTTCATTCATACTGTCGTATTATACACTCCTCTACATTTATTTAGAACTAGTGTGTCGGTGCCAAGTTACAAAAATTCCTCATGCAAATTCATAGATGTGGCCCCTAATTCTTCCCCAATTTTAGTATACCATATATACTCGAGTATAAGCTGAGTTTTTCAGCACAAAAAATGTGCTGAAAAATTCCTCCTCGGCTTATACTCGAGTCACTGTCAGCACTCGGGTGCTGCGATGGCCCGGGCGCCGACAGGGACACTCCAGCTATAAGCACATATAACTGAAGGCCGAGTCAGCCCACAGAGTCTGGGCGCTTCCATGGCCCGGGCACTGTCGGCGATCTCTTCCCCTGTATGCGACTCCTCTGGAGCACATACATGTGAAGAGATACCACTGCGGAGCAGAGAGCAAGCGCTCCCTGCTCCGCAGTGGTGGCTGCAAACTCGCGGCTGTCCGGAGTTTCCGGCACAGGCAGTGTGTGTCATCACGCTGCCTGCGCGGCCTTATGACATCACGCGCTCTGTGCCGAGAAGAAGGAGCGGAGCGCCCGGTAGATGGAGCAGCGGGGGATCGAGGTATTTGTTTTTTGTTTTAAAACCCTGCCTATAACCTGCTTAGGGGGTCCTATAACTGCCTATAGCTTGTCTATGAGGACCTATACCTTCCTATAACCAGACTAGGGGGACTTATACCTTCCTATAGCTTGCCTATGGGGGCATATACTTGCCTATAACATGCCTAGGGGGACGTATAATTGCCTATAGCCTGCCTATGAGGACCTATACTTGCCTATAACCAGACTAGGGGGACTTATACCTGCCTATAGCCTGCCTATGGGGGCATAAACCTGCCTATAACCTGTATATGGGGGAATATACCTGCCTATAGCCTGTCTATGAGGATTTATACCTGCCTAGAACTGCCTATACCCTGCCTATGAGGACATATACCTGCCTATGAGGACCTATACCTGCCTATATCCTGCCTATGATGACCTATACCTGCCTATACCCTGCCTATGAGGACCTATACCTGCCTATAGGGGCAATTACCTGCCTATGGGGATATATAGCTGCCTATACCAGCCTATAACCTGCCTATGGGGGACATTAAACTGCCTAAACAGCCTATAACCCTGCCTATGTGGGGACATTATACTGCCTTAGTATATCTAGCCTATAACCACTGCCTATGGGGGACATTAAACTGCCATACTGTAATTTAATTTATTTTGGTATCTATTTTTATTTTTGAGATTTACCAGTAGCTGCTGCATTTTCCACCCTAGGCTTATACCCGAGTCAATAAGCTTTCCCGTTTTTTGGGGGCAAAAGTAGGTGCCTCGGCTTATACTCGGGTTGGTTTATACTCGAGTATATACGGTATTTAAAAGGCAAAAACTGGTTGGAATATGAAAGTGTTAAAGCGTTTTTGTGACATTGGAAAAACCTGTCTCCTATCTTTTTGAAACAGCACTGCAAATGTCCAACTCCAGGGCACTGAATGAAAGTGAGCTGCAATGTCAATTGCAACCTAGGGGCCACTGTAGCACTTTATTTGGAAAAAGATGCACTATTCCCTATATGTCTGGTTCACATGGCTTTGGATGTTCCACATGAAGCCTCCATCGCACACTCTGCATAAAAGTCTTGGAATAAATAGTGCAGCACGGTGAACATCCATTATAGTTGATGGGGTCTGTATCAAAAATAAAGAAAAAAACACTATGGATGTGACAGAAACAACATAACTTTGAAGCCTAAAATAGAACTCTTATAATCAATGTAATTAAAACATGTCCCACAAACAAAAGGAAATAAAAATCTTATACATTCCCATTATCGGAATAGACTTTGCAATGTTTCTAGGGTCAGCCCTTGGATGACAGATAAAATTGGGACACAAGGTATAAGCAGAGATATAACACACTGTTACCCAGTGATCCCACCACTCCAGTTGGTCAATGTTTTCAGAAGATGGCCATTTCTGAGTGATAAATATCTTCTTATAAAATGGTTTCAGGAAAAAGGGGCCAAAGATGACAAAATGGGGTCTCTCCAGCACCATTGATCTCAGTCATGAATTGGATCTGACACCATAGTTAGTTTGTTTTTTCTGTTTCTATGGTGAAACAGAAAAAAACCCAGAAATAACAGTGCAGTTGCAATTTACCAATTACATTGCTTTTCTATCTCTAGGGGGTTGGTTGGTTGGTTGGTTGATTTATTAATACTAAAATAATGTAACCTTTTGTTGTCAGCAAAACTATTGATTCATTTATTCAATTTTTCTGAGACGTAAATTCATTGGATTGCTATTTCTGGGTTAGCTCGGTCATTACCTGATTTCTGAGAAACATAAGACCAGAATGGATTTAACAGACTCCAACTCTAGCCTGAGGTTCAGACAACCATAAAATTGTATGCGCTTCGAGTCTGCAAGAGTAGGGGAAAAAAGTCTCTTTGTTCATTTACCGACCTGCCTCTTTCATTTCAGAGTCACTTCCTCACAGCCAGAATGACCTCATCATAGAGCATAAAGTCAGTATGGGTGCTAATAAAATTCACAGATTGGGCATTTGGGCACAGCACATAAGAACACGTCTACTACGCACAAATGAGCAGTGTTTGGTACAGTGACACGTTTTATTCACTCAGTCCTTAAATGCTGTAATATGTAATGACACAATGTGCTAACAATTCTTATATCAGCACATAGCAGGTGTTTGAATATGATGTTGCAATGGTCACATTTGATATCACAATGACCCTTTGCAATGTGTAAATAAAATATTCTAAAAAATATATGAACAAAATTTATTTGGAATTACCAGAAAGTGCACAGAAGGTTGAGTCCACTAGAACATAATCAAGACTGGTGGGAGCCAGATCTCACTACTTGTCTTGTACTGTTCCTGAGTTACAGTTCATATAACACTTCAGCCTCTTGTTTTAAATACCTCTATTTTGTCATTTGAAACGCATTCACAGTGCAACCCGGCCAGGCCCCCCTTTGGGGGGGTACAGGCAGTACCCCGAGGGGGGCCCCCCAGTCGGAAGCGGGGGGGCCCGCCGCCACCGGTACCCCCGCCCCCCTTTTTGGCTTAAAGTAATAGTACAGAGAACAGGCCTAGGGCCCTGTTCTCTGTACCATGTGATGCGGGCTGCGCCGTTTGTATGCTGGGGGCCCGGCACGCTGCGGGGGGCCGGCCCCGTGCCCCTACAGCTCCGCTTGATGAAAAGCACCCCGCGCGCTGTGCCCGAGGCGGGCCCCTCCTCTTTCTCTGTTGAGGGGGGGCCCCGCGCGGTCTGCGTCTGTGAAGGGGCCGGCGCTATTTACTTAAGTACACAGCCCCTGTCACCCCTTTCCAGCTTTTTCCTGTGATTAGAGTCGGCCCCCCCCCTCTCTGCTTTGGGCGGGGCCCCGACTGGATCAAAAAGACGCTGGCGAACAGGAAGGAGTGATAGGCGACGCTGCTGCAGCTGTATGAAAAGAGCTGGGCCCCCCCTCTACTGGGGGTAATGTGGGGCCCCCAGTAAAGCCCCCCTACCCCCAGAGAACCCCCCCCCCCGAGGCTGGCGGAGGCTGTGTGTGTGTGAGGGTGGGGGGGGGGGGTGTGTGTGTGACACTGGGTGGGCTGTTGTTGTGAGGGGTGGGGGGTGGGGAGGTATTGTGAGGGGGCGGGGGGGTGGGAGGCTGTATGTGTGGTGAGAGAGGCGGGGGAGCGGTGTGTGGTGGAGGAGGCTGGGGGTGTGGGGGCTTTGTGTGTGTGGGTGGGGGGGGGGAGGCTGTGTGTGTGTGAAAGGCTGGGGGAGGCTGTGTGTGTGTGAGGAGGCTGGGGGAGGTGTGTGTGTGGGGAGAGAGTGGCTGGGGGGAGGCTGTGTGTGTGTGAGAGAGGCTGGGGGAGGCTGTATGTGTGAGCGGCTGGGGTGGGGAGGCTGTGTGGGGTGAGAGGGAGGCGGTGGGGGGCTGTGTGTGTGAGGCTAGGAGGGGGCTGTGTGTGTCGAAGGCGGGGGGGGGGAGGCTGTGTGGGGAGAGGCGGGGTGGGGGAGGCGGTGTGTGTGAGGGGCGGGGGGAGGCGTGTGTGTGTGGAGAGGGGGCTGGGGATGGGGACTTTGTGTGTGAGAGAGGGCTGGGGGAGGCTGTGTATGGTGTGAGAGAGTGGTGGTGGGGAGGTATTGTGAGAGGCGGGGGGGGGGGTGGTGTATGGTGGAGAGAGGGGGGGGAGGGTGTGTGTGTGAGAGAGAGGCTGGGGGGGGGAGGCTGTGTGTGTGAGAGGGGGGGGGAGGCTGTTGGAGAGGCTGGGGAGGTGTGTGTGTGTGAGAGGCTGGGGGGGGGGAGGCTGTGTGTGAGAGGCGGGGGGGGGGGAGGCTGTGTGTGAGAGAGGCTGGGGGGGGAGGCTGGTGAGAGGGTGGGGGTGGGAGCTTTTTGGTGAGAGAGGCTGGGGGGGGAGAGGCTGTTTGTGGAAAAGGCTGGGGGTGGGGAGGGGATTTTGGTGTGTGAGAGGGGCTGGGGGAGGCTGGGGTTTGGGGGAAAAGGGCCCTGGGGGGGGGGAGGTGTGTGTGTGAGGGGCTGGGGGGGCTGTGTTGTGGGAGAGTGGGGGGGGCTGTTTGTGTAGGACCCCGGGGAGGCTGTGTGTGTGTGAGAGAGGCGGGGGGAGGGGTGTGTGTGTGAGAGAGGCTGGGGGGAGGTGTGTGTGAGAGAGAGGGGGGTGGGGTGGCTGTGTGTGTGGGAGAGAGGCGGGGGGTGGGGAGGCTGTTTTGTAGAGAGGCTGGGGGGGGGGATGCGTGTGGGGAGAGAGGCTGGGGGGTGGAGCTGTTTGTGAGGGGGGTGGGGGGGGGGAGGCTGTTTTTGGTGTGGAGGAGGCTGGGGGGGCTTTGTGTTTTGTGGAGGTGGGGGTGGGGGGGCTTGTGTTGTGAGAGGCTGGGGGGGTCTGTGTGTGTGTAAAAAGGGGGGGGGGGCTTGTGTGAGAAAAGGTTTGGGGAGGCTGGTGTGTGAGAAGGCGGGGTGGGGGGGCTTTTGTGTGGAGAGAGGCTGGGGGGGGCGTGTGTTTGTAGAGAGGTGGGGAGGCTTTGTTGTGAGGGGGGGCTGGGGTTGGGGGGGGCTGTGTGTGTGAGAGGCTGGGGGGTGGGGAGGCTGTGTGTGTGTGTGAGGGGCTGGGGGGGCCGTGTGTGTGGGGGTGGGGGGCTGTGTGTGTTGAGGCGGGGAGGGCTGTTGTGTGAGAGGGGGCTGGGGGTGGGGGCGTGTATGTGAAGGTGGGGGGGGTATGTGGAGAGATGGGGGGTGGGAGGCTGTATGTGTGTGTTGAGGTGGGGGAGGCTGTTTTGGAGGGGCTGGGGGAGGCTGGTTGAGAGGCGGGGGAGGGGGAGGGTGTGTGAGAGGCTGGGGGGCTTGTGTGTGTGCACGGGGAATGGGCTGGGTTTTGTGTGAGAGAGGTGGGGGAGGGGAGGCTATGTGTGAGAGGCTGGGGGAGGTGGTGTGTGAAAAGGCTGGGGGTGGGGGGAGGCTGTGGTGTGTGAGAGGCTGGGGAGGCTGGTTTGTGTGGGCTGGGGGGGGGAGGCTGTGTTGAGAGGGCTGGGGGGGGGGAGGCGGGTGGGTGTGAGGCTGGGGTGTTTTGAGAGGCTGGGGAGGCTGTGGGGGATGTGTGTGAGGTGGGGGAGGGGAGGCTGTGTGTGAGGGCTGGGGGTGGGGAGGGTGTGTGTGTGAGGCTGTGGGTGGTGAGGCTGGGGAGGCTGTGCGTTTTGTGTGTGAGAGGCTGGGGGGGGCTGTGTGTGTAGGTGGGGGGTGGCTGGGGGGGGTGGGGGGGGCGGGGGCGATGGAAAAAGGGGGGGGTCTTTTGCGGGGGGGGGGGCGAGGGGGTTTTCCCGAGGGTGGGGTTGCCCGCGGGGGCGGTGGGGTTGACGGGGGGGTGGGGGTTGATTGGGGGGGGGCCCAGATGCTTCCCTGTATGGGCCCCTGAAATTTCTGTGGGCGGCCTGCAAAGGCTGGCGTGTTTTTCCTGTGTTTAGGTTTTTAGTTTTTTTCTTTAAAAAGCCAAACTTGCCTCCTCACTCACCTCCGTTCCAGCACTGCCTCTGCCGCTGTTCTCGCCAGGTCTTGTGTTTACTTCTGTCGGTGGGCTCATGTGATCCGCAGCTGCTGATTGGTAGTCTTGTCCTGTCATCACTATTTGGAACACACAGATACAGAACAACAGCACTTCGTGAACACTAAGGGCGACATGTATGATTTTTGGCACCCAGACGATAATTTTATTGTGTACAATAGTAGTGTAGAATGCGCCTGAATCTATGAACCCAGTCTACTGCGGGTCATAAATCAGGCGCTTTGTAGCGCAAAAGCGTCACTTAAGGCTCAGGTAAACCACTTTGCCATACTGAAGCCAAAAATGTGTAGCTTTGTACAGTTCTAGTGTGCCCCGCCTCCCGCATGCCCCCTGATCTCAGGCGCATTACAAAGTGTCGCGGGCGCGCCTGATATTGGAGTTCGCCTGTTTAAAAATAGAGCGAACGGGGCGCGTGGTCTTCAATGAAAAGACTCAGCTTCTGATGCAGCACCATTAATACATATCGCCCTAAGAGTGAACTCACACGGCACTTGCTCAACATATATCAGTGCGTATTGTGCACACTGCTATACGGCGGGTGTTTTAGAAGTACTAAATCGCTCCAGCCCAGCCCCCATGTCACTTTCTCATGGTGCACAGTACTCGTTGGGGATTACATGGGGTTATCATATTTTAATGTAATTGTTTGCAGTATTTGCTTTGCAATTACGCCCCGAGGTATGGCCCACAATTACGCCCCGAGGTATGGCCCACAATTACACTATGTGAACATTCAATAACAGACAGTTGAACAAAAAATATTTGAATTATCAAAATGCATTTCTGCTACTTTTATGATACATGAAAATCTGAGGTTATTAGTGCACATTTTTGACCAAAACTGTGAGGGCCCATCCGCCAATGGCAAAGTGACTTCAGCTCACATAGGGAGCTACGCTAAAGACTCATTCTCACCATACTTTGTGTCTTTTCGGGCACATTCCTTTAGAGCACAAAGTGTGCACCTGTGCCATTTTGTTTTAAATTGTCTGCATTGAAGCCATATATACTAACCATAATAAATGCTTAGAGAAATGGGAATGACAATCTGATAGTTTGTTTATACAGTTCTCTGTGGAATAACAGAGAAATTATATAATGTAGATTGCCAGAAAAAAATGCTCTAGAATTGGAAGTAATGGTATTTACTAAGACTGGTTAGGAGATGACACAGGTCCTCTTTATAAGCCAAATGGAATGAGTTTCAAAATCAAACATTATAATCCTCATATTTTCTTTATGTTACACTGGACACACTCTGATACATGGAGCACAGATGGTATTACATGTATTAATATTTAGTCCTCTAGAACCCCCGGAGTCCTAAGCAAAGGCGGACATGAGCGACATATATACTCTTTTAGTTGCTATCTGTATAGCTGTATTACACAGTTACATGGTTTGTAAGGCTGAAAAAAGACAGACATCCATCTAGTTCAGGCTATTGTGAGAAAGTGTTCATACATGAGGTAGAAGCCAATTGATCTCATTTTAGGGAAAAATATCCTTCCCAACTCCAACCTGGCAATCAGAATAAATCCCTGGATCAACGACCCTTCTTCAGAATTCTAGTCCCTTGTTATATTCTTGCTGTCACAGCGCACATTTCCGCCGTGGAGCAGCAAGGCACGGCAGGGGTTAATCCCTCTGGTCAGTCGACACACCCAGAGAGAGGCTGAGCTGATGAGCTTAGGAGTGACAGCTCAGCTCCTAATTAGGTCACAGGGTGTGTCGCACTGGCCAATAGAAGGACCCAGAGGCCGCACCAATCGTCTGATGGGGCGGGTTCCGGGCTCCTCATTTTAACTCACTCATTTCTCCCAGTTGTTGCCTGAGAAAAGTTATCCCTATTGCTTCCTGTGTATTCCTGTTTCTGCTTGTTTACTCCTGTGTTTCTGACTTCGGCTTGCTCCTCGAATATGTTTTTGTTCTCCGTTTTTGTACTGCGTGACCTCCTGTGTTTTTGACCCTTAGCTGGTTTACTGTTACTCTCCTGGTTTCTGATTTGTGGCTTTGGCATACCTGTACCATTATCGATCCGGACTGTCTGACTCTGCGTTTCTCTTACGGCCCTGCACGTCGTAGTGTAGGGACTGTCGTCCAGTTGGGGTCTGCCATCTTGGCCAGCACGCTAAGTAGGCAGGGACAGTGGGCTGGGTGGCGGACAGGGCCTACTGCACCTCCTCTGACGTGATACTTGCACTCTAGAAATGCATCCAGACCTTTTTTGAACTCTGTTATTGAATTCACCATGACAAGTTCCTCTGGCAGGGAGTTCCACAGCCTCACTGCTCTTACAGTAAAGAATTTCTTTCTATGTTCATGTAGTAATATTCTTTCCTCTTGGCGTAGAGGATGCCCCCTTATTCTAGATACAGTCCTGGGTCTAAATAGATCTTGGGAGAGATCTCTATATTGACCGTTGATATATTTATTCATATTTATATATTTATATTTTCTCTAAACTAAATCACACTAATTTTTCTGGATATTGCATTTCACCCAGTCCTTTTATTATTTTTGTTTCCCTCCTTTAAATCTATACTGATTTAAGCAATGGCGGTTCTGTTGTAAGAGGAAAGAATAGACGCATGCATAGTGTTTTTTACTGTAAAGAGCATTGATTAATGGGGATACGTCTCTGGGAGGGTGATCTATAGAGTCTGCATGGTCCTGTAGCTTCTGTTTGTATAGTTATATGGATATAAGCAAGGGTGGTTGTGCTGTAAGAGGAAAAATTATGTAGATGCATAGGATTTTACAGCGAGGAGTGTGGGGTTTAGGAATAGATGTAACTTCCTGTCTTCTCTCTCTCTCTTCCTTTTTCTTTCACCATAATAACAGGAAGAAACGTTTCCCTCTCACCCTCCCCTACTTTAACCCCTTACCGCCGGAGCCAGTTTTGGCCTCTCTGACAGAGCCCCATTTTTGAAATCTGTCATGTGTCACTTTATGTGAGAATAACTTTTTGACACTTTAACCTATCTATGTGATTGAGATTGTTTTCTCGTGACACATTGTGCTTTAAGATAGCAAGAAATTTTGGTCCAAAAAATGCTTATTTGTGAAAAATATAAAAAAATCGTGAAAAATTTGAAAAATTTACCAATTTTAAACTTCAAAAATTTCTGCATGTAAGACAGATAGTTATTCCACTCAAAATAGTTTATAACTAGCATCTACCCTATGTCTGCTGTAGTTTGGCATCATTTTTTTTAAATGTCTTTTTTTTTTTTACGACATTAGGGGGCTTAGAAATTTAGCTGTAATTTTCCAAATTTTCAACAAAATTTGCAATATACATTTTTTAGGGACCAGTCCAGTTCTAACGTGACTTTGTTAAACCTGTATGTTAGATACCCCCATAAATGACCTCATCTAAGAAACTACACACCTTAAAGTATTCAAAACCACATTTAGGAAGTTATTAACCCATTAGGTGTTTCACAGGAATTAAAGCAAAGTGGAATTTGAAATTTCAAAATTTTCACTTTTTTTGCAGATTTTCAATTTTTTTTACATTGTTCACAAGAAAAAACGGTAAAATGTGATCAGGAAATACAAACTTAATATTGATTCCCCAGATTCTTCCGTTTCAGAGATCCCTGTATGTGGCCCTAGTGCATTATTTGGCTCAACCACAAGCCCCAGAATAGGAGGAGCACCTACTGGACTCTGGGATCTCATTTTCATTACCATTTTATTTAGGGGCCATTTCATTTCTGATAGCCATAACGTTTTCAGTTTTCTGTATACGGAGCTGATTATGGGCTTGTTTTTTGTGGGATGAGTTGACGTTTTTATTAGTACCATTATGGGGGGCATATGCCGCTTTGATCACTTTTTTTTAAGGTTTTTGTGAACGATTTTGAACAAAATACAGTATTCCTGGTAGTGTTTTTTATTTTTATTTTTTAACAGTGGTCACCGTGCAGTATAACTGACATACTCGTATTACTCAGCAGGTCGATACGATTACAGCGCTACCCAAATTGTATATTTTTTTATGTTTTACTGCTTTAACACAATAAAAACACTTTTTTTCAAAAAGGAAAACACGTTTTTGCATGTCAAGTCTGAGACCCATAACTTTTTTTTTTTTTCTGTGTCGGGGCTGTGAGGGGGCTTGTTTTTTGGGGGAAAGAGTTGATGTTTTTAAATTGGTATCTTTTTGGGGGGGACAAATTTTTGATCAGTTTTAAAAATCCGTTTTTTTGGAAGGCGGGTGAAAAAATACTCAATCCTTTTTAAGTTTTTTTATTTTTTTTTTTAACGCGTCACCGGCAGTATCCTGACCTTTGCTTACTCTCTGGTCGAAAAAAAATTACGGCAAAACCCCTATTTATATATTTTTTTTTAAAAATTTTGAAGCACTTTAAAAAAAAAAAAAAGGTTTTTTTTATTTTTTTTTAAAAATTTTTATGCACGCTTCTTCGAAGCCATAATTTTTTTTACTTTTCTGTATACAGTGACGTGTAAGGCTTTTTTTTTGCGGGATGAACTGAAGTTTTAATTGGACAATTTGGGAGTTTAATTTTTTTTGATCCTTTTTATTCCATTTATGTGCTGTAGGATGAAACAAAAATCGCAGTTCTTGCTGTTTTTTGTTTTTGTTTTTTACATTTTCCCCGTACGGGTTAATTAATATGATAGATTTTTAGGGTGGGTCGTTCCACAGGGCATCCAAAATAGGGGTACTTTATTTATTTTTGATCTTTTTTGGGAAATTGGCGTTGTAAGGGGAAAAAGGGGGATGTCGTTTTTATTTTATTTTTTGTGTTTGTGTTTTACTTTTTTTCACTTTTGACATTTATTTTCACTTTTTTTCACTTTTTCTTCAATCATCAGTTTGCTGTTAGAAGGCAGTCCAGTACACAGTACGAGTACTGTGCACTGGTCCCCATGACAACGCCTGTCACCATGCCCACAATGCTTGCGGCATGCGACGTCACTGATGACCCCGGGAATTTGCCGTTCACTTCCCGAGACCATCAACAGGAGATCGGTGCCGCACTACAGTGCGGAAAGTCCGACGGGAGCAGGCAGGAGGAGCTCACTCCTCCTGCCTGCGGCTTTATTATCGCAGCTGCGGTAATGAAGCGGTAATCCGGCCACGGGTGATACAGCATGCGGCCAGCGGTAATTTACCACTGGTCCCATGTTGCGATCGCGCAGGGGCATCGCCGCACACCCCCCCCAGCGATCGCCAGGGCGTATGCATACGTCCATTTGCAGGAAGTCACTTCCCGCTAGGGCGTATGCATATGCCCTATGTCGGGAAGGGGTTAGTGACTGCTCTAAAGCTTGTATTTAGTTCTTACCTGTATAATGATGCTGGTATTATTGTATCTGTTTTATTGCCTCTTTATCTATATCTGGTATCAAAAACAGTTTTATTATGACATATCCTTCTAGACCAAAGGGAGGAGCAGTCCTTTGGCCATGGTTCCCTAGAGGTTTCACAGGGGGTTTTCGCTCTCCTGAGTGCTATAGGATGACTCTTCGTGAGTACAGGATTTGCTAAGTTGGCCTCTTTTTCATAGTTTTGCCTGGACATTTCTAGTTTTCTTTGTTCCTGGCATTAAAGTAATTGGTCAAAAATAAAAAATAAAAATAAATATATTAATAAATTAAATGTCATATGTATCATGTAATATTTTATAAACTGTCACAACATTTATGTTGTGGTTTAGGAGTCATGTGGAATTTGCAGGCCAAGGTATGGTGGACTAATTTTAACTAATAGAAGATGTTAAACCTTATGGTTTGAAGAGGCCGAGCTCTGGACGTGGCTAGTCTTAAAAGGGTTTTCTCACTGCAAAGATTAGCTTTCTTTCAACATGAAGGGACAAGTAATTGAAGACTTCTTCTAAATAAATTGATCAATAGATTTTACTTTAGTAATGAGTTGACAGATATGTTATGTCCTCTGAGTGTACACAGGTTTCTCTGGTTACTTAGTTGCCTGCCTATAACTCTGTTATTTGATTAGATGAGATAGCAGAGAGCAGGAAGTGACATCACCATGGAAGGATGGCTCAGTCAAGAGCAAACTAGTTATCTCTAACAAGATTACAGATAAGCCATTGTTTTCATTCCTCACAGCACATGCACCTTTACATGTACCTAAACAGGAGTGAGGATCTTCATTAGGGTCATTGAGGCCCTTAAGTTTACTGCCTCTGCTAGAATGGCAAGCCAGAGAGAGTTGCCCCTTCATTGCTGTCTGGCTGGGTGCTCTATGTCAGACAGATAGGAATCTTACTGATTGACCTAGCACTTCGCCTGACTCCTTCTGTAATTGTTGTATTCCTGTGGTTTTAATAAAGCTGTGACCATTTTAAAAATGAAAGAATAACATGTTTTGTGCATTTATTCTAGAGTTTTAGTTATAATAGTTGACTTGTAATAGGTGAAGTGAAGGTTCATCACATATCCAAAAGCCATATATGCTATTTCTCATCAGCCCTCATAATATATAAGTAAATTATATAAATAGAAATTATTTTTCAATTTCTCACCCCAAGTCAACTAGGTAAGGTGTTATCAATATGATGCTGAAACCTGAGGAACTCAGGAGGTGTTTGCTGTCCTCTTGGTAATAATTACCCAGATCACAGAAAATCTCAGGAATTTACTAACAAAAGGTCAATGAAACTTCAGATATATTATACTTTTTTTATGGAGTTTCATAGTGTAGTTTTGCTTCTTCCTAGCTAAAGTGTCATTCTCGTAGAGCCGAACTTTCGTTAAACTAGTAAATCACTCTATGTTATTTAAAACTGTGATAGAAACCTGTACCCTCCACTGAGAGTAATATAAACCCTAAGAGAACTAGTTTGCATTATAAGTTCTGTTGATGCATGTCAGCTGTTTTTAACCCCTTCCCGACATTGGGCGTATGCATACGCCCTAGCGGAAGTGACTTTTCCCCCAAATGGACAATGCATACGCCCTGGCGATCGCGCGGGCTTGCGGGCGAGCCGCGCGCGATCGCGACATGGAACCCAGCGGTAAATTAACCGCTGGCTTTATGCCGCAATCACCCCCGGCCGGAGAGCTCCGGCCGGGGGTGAAAAACGCATCATTAAACCGCAGCTGTCATGCCGCAATAATGAAGGCGCAGGCAGGAGGAGTGAGCTCCCTCTGCCTACGATCGGCGAGGCAGCGGCAGAGATGCCGCTTGCCTGTCTCCTACCGACTCCCGATGCTTTCTGAAAGCATCCGGGTAGTCTGGTGACGTCACTATGCCCACAATGCATTGTGGGCATGGTGTCACTAGTTGCCATGGCGACCTGTGCACAGCAGTAACGCTGTGCAAAAGATCGCCTCTTTCAAACAGCAATCTAAAGATTGCTGTTTCCCAGTGGATTGCTGTTACAAATCCTCACTGGGGAAAAGTAAAAAAAATGTGAAAAAGTAAAAAAAAAAAAAGTAAAAAATAAAAAAAAAAAAAAAATAAAATTAAAAAATATCTACACTGCCTTTTCCCCCTTTTCAACGGCAACGCC
>JAODAL010048851.1:0-28650 GCA_025379985.1 Phyllomedusa bahiana | reverse complement strand
GACGGGGAAAAAGTCATGACTGACTAGAGGGGCATGTTAAATAGGAAGCTTGCTACTTTTTCCCCAGGTGTGAAATTGGGAGTGGGGGGGGGGGGAGGATATGGTGAGCAGAAGGAAAGATTGAAAAGTGATAGGGGGTATACAAGTGGGCCTCGTCACAGCAGGAGATGCAGCCAAACTACAAAGTTTATCAAAAGTGTGTACCATTCAATAAGACATAGCAGGACATTTACACAGGGCACATGGAGAGGAAGTTGAGGGTTTTAGCTCCACAGAAATGCATACCATTCAATAAGACATAGCAGGACATTTACACAGGGCACATGGAGAGGAAGTTGAGGGTTGTAGCTCCACAGAAATGCATACCATTCAATAAGACATAGCAGGACATTTACACAGGGCACAGGGAGAGGAAGTTGGGGGTTGTAGCTCCGCAGAATGCATACCATTCAATAAGACATAGCAGGACATTTACACAGGGCCCCATGGAGAGGAAGTTGAGGGTTGTAGCTCCACAGAAATGCATACCTGGAATTGACAGAAGAAGAGAGGTCAGATGAGAGACAAGACTATCCTTTAAGATTCCCTTCATCCCATCATCCCATCATCCTGTTCTGTGTATACTAGAGGCCTAGATAAGGCAGGATACTTACTGTATTATCATTATACACACCTGTAATGATGTTTACGTCATTCCCCTGTCATTCTCTAGTCTCTGGGACAAAGTACTGTACTTAATCTTTTTCTGTAAACTGTATTGCTTATTTGACACTGTTCTCACCATTATAAGCATATCACATTTGTTGCAGCTGCCATGAAGCAAGCACGTCTTGCTGCACTCTTTTACAGAAAATGCAGTAGGGATGTACTATCTGTGTCTCCAATATAGTAACTTTTCCTAAAAAATGTGTTAGAAAATAAAATATAATAGCTGTATTATTAAAAGAAAATTATAAGTTTTCTCTAGACTATTAAAGGGGTTTTGCCACAAAGTAAAATTGATGTGGGAAGTTTGTAAATTAAATAATAAACATTTTCACCATTCATCATTATTAAAAATTCTGGACCGTTTTTGTATTAGCTGCTCCTTTAGTGATCCATTGTTTACAGCTCGTCTTCAGGGGATATGACCAGGGCTGAAGGCTTCTCAGTCCTGGTCGCACATGCTCAGACATCACCTTCCTTCACAGCTACTGAGGGTTCAAACCCCAGGTGCTGTCATTCTACTTCTGTCCTCTGTGCCCCCTTAGTAATTAGTCAAACAGTGCAAATAAAGAAAAAAAGAAACCTCAATCAGGTCTGTGCATTGATAAAGAAAAATAAAATCCACAGGTTTGGTTCCTGCAGGGATTTGAACCGAGGACCTTTGTACCTGGAGGCAAAAGTTTTACCTTTGAGCTACAATGTAGCTACTTACAGTTCTACACATAAAACAGACCTTTTTTTGATTAGGAGGGGGAAAAGGCCTGGCAAAAGGGATTCTAACGGGGGGGAAATTTTCCTTTAAAAATTTCAGGAAAAATTTGGGTACTAAAAACAAAGTCGAATTTTGGGGAAAATTCGGGGGGTACGAAGGGGGGTTTTTGTTTTGAAAAAATTTGGCTGTGACACAGGGGCCTTTAAAAAGGGGGCAAAAAACCTGGGGGAAAAAGGGGCATAGTGCATGACATGTGCAGAGATGAACCCAAAATTTCAGAAAAGGGGCGGGTTTTCTGGGGACGTAAACCGCACAAATAAAAATTTCCCGGGCGCTGGCAGTTTCATACCCCCTCTAAACTGAAAGGGGAGCGGGAAATTTCTGCTGGGGGGTTTGTTTAGGATAGCTGAATATTAAAGAACTCTTTTTTTTCAGCGATTTTTGGGGGGTGTAAACAGTTTGGGTTCCCCAATGTGCTTGGGGGGTATTGGAACTAAAGCCCAGGGGTTTTGTCCAATGCGGGTTTGCATATATTTTTTTAATGCTATTTTCTCACCAAGCACATTAAAATACCCAAAAGGGTTTATCAAAGCCTGTTCCTTTTTTAAATTCATTTAAAAAACAGCGTTTTAAAACCCAAAAATCCCAATTAAAATTTCTTGCTCATTTTCTTTTGCGCAATTTACATCCGGGGGTTAATTAACGTTGTTCTGCTGTTTGTGGTCACTAAAAAAAACCCTTTTTTTTAAAACCACCCCCAAAGAAGAAATTTCCCTGTAGCATAATTCATAATTTAAGGGTTTAAATTTAAAAGTTTTTTCCGGGTTGTTCTTTTCCGTAAACATACACGCCATTTTAAAAACGCAAACAAAGCTGGTAATTTTTTGGAAAGCATATTTCTTTTGCGAATTTTAGACCCCCAAGGGGTTTTAATTAAGCTTTGTTTCTGCTTTTTGTGGTCACTAAAAAAAAACCGTTTTTTTTACCCCCCGGTTTCCAAAAAAAAGGGAAAAAATTTTTTTGGCCCTTTGTTTTCCCCAAAATTTTTCCAATTTTTCCCAAAGGGTTTAATTAAGCCCTTTTTGGGGTGCTTTTTTAAAAAAAAATTTTCCCCCAGGTAAAATGGGCAATTGGTTTTTTTTAAAAGGCACATACAAGAAAATTTTTTCCCGGGCCCTTTTTGTGGTGCCAATTTATACCCAAGGATTCCCCAAAGGCTTGTTATTTGCTTCTTTTGGAGTCAAATACAGGGTGGTTTTTTAATAAATATACATAAATCTTCAAAAAAACATGCTTTTCTTTTTTAAAACCCAAACAGTATGTCGGGAACAGAGAGGTGGCAGGTCTTCCCCTTTGCGAGGGGAAATTTGGCCAAACATTCCTGGAGCGGGCCCAGGTCGCGCACAGAAAGGGGGGAACGTCGAGCGGGGGTAAACTCGGTAGGGCCCCCAAACTCCCGGGCGGTAATTCTAGGGGCCTTTGTCTGCCCCAGAAACCCAAGGGTTCTTAAATTGGTTGCCTAGGTCATCCACTTCCCCCCAGAGGGAAAATCTGCCCAACCCCACCCAAAGGGAGCCCGGGGGGGAAGGGTCAGACAAAACCCCTTTTAGTTGGCATGGCCCGGGGCCCTTTTAAAGGGGCCCTCACCTGCCCTTAAAACCCTGCCTCTTCCCATCTGGTTCCCCACCCCAGAGTTTCTACTAAGTGGCGGGCTCAGGCCCACTATATACCCAAGGTTTAACAATTTGAGGGGGGCCAGTGGGCGGCTACTTGGAATTTGGAAAAAGGGGCCAATACCCCCTGCTTTTTTGCAATAGGCGGAAAAAGAAAAGATGTGGAAGGGGAGGGGAAAGGTCATGTTGTAGGGGTCAGCCCCTCCCATACCAAGACCGGTGATTGGGGGCCCAGCAGTGACAATGAAACACAAATAGATGATGATGTAGCCGGACGACACTTGGGATCCGGGTGAGGCAAGGGCTTCAACATCGTCAGAGAAGAGGGGCGTCAGCTTGCGCATCAGGCAGCGGTGCAGCCAGCACAACGTTGGTTGTGTGGCCGAGAGTCAGCAGGGGGTTCAGCAGCGTGTGAGTCGGGAGCCAGCGGCCCACGGGCTAAAAAAACCTGCTTCGAAGGTCCAAGAAAGTAGTGGCACAGGGGCCTCAGCGAGGCGCAGCCGGCTGGTAGTTGTCAACTCATTGCGGAGTGTTGGCTGGTAAAATCAGATACTAGGGCTGGTGTGGCAGTTCTTTGCTAGACAAAGGAGGAGCCGAATATGGGTATTATGTGAATCTGTAGGCAGAAAGTGAAGCGGTGGCAAGGAGCTAACGTGGCACCACGGGGCCCGTGAGTCTCAAAACGCGAGTGCAGCATCACCTGATCCGGTGGGCCTGAGGAGAAAACGTTCGGCTCAGATGTGGTGGTCCATCCTGCCCGCTGCAGCAAGCAGCGCCACAGTGGCACGCATGCCATTGAGCTCAGTCAAGCTCACCACCTCTGCAGAAGGGAGCTGTTTATCTTTGCCATCAACTCCCGTGTTCAGAATGCTCTGCTCCTCGCTACTCATGGCGCCAGCGACGTCGTTCAGCAGGCGATTGCAAAGCCAGACAACAGTATGCGTAAAAACCATCCCTAAGTGCAGAGGCTGACCGTGCTCTTGTCAAAGTTGTGGTACTGTAGTCCCTCCTTTCCAAATGGTGGACTCTGCACGTTCAGAGAACTATGGCTCTGTGCCTCGAGCCGAGATGGTTGGAGTAGTTCCAAAGCCGTTTGTAATTTCTTTCCAAAAAGGGGCTACCAAGCACGTTACATAAATTGTAGACAGACGGTGGGCCATGTCTTGAGACTTAGTCGGGTTTGTTCAAGGTTGCAAGGCCAGCGGGGGTCGTCTGGAGCTGTAACGGTCACAGGGCCAGAACATGTCCTTTATGGACCCCACTGGGTGAATGTGCTTCCTGCCCAGGGCCACACAACTCAACTTGGACCAGGAGACGGCGCTTTTCTCCTCCACATGCGTTGTTGTTCAAAACTGCGGGCTCCTGCGCCAATAGTCCGCCTCATCCTCTCCACAACACCACCATTACTAAGCCTCACAAAGTACTGCTCAACATCATTACACACATGTGTCGTGGACAGCGGTTGTCACGCAGTTCTACACCCTGGCTGTGCCTCGGCGAAGGAAGTCACACAGGGAGGAACTGCTCGCGTCCACTGCAAGCAAGAAGAATGGATGTGTGGATTTCTCCGCGCCCAACTGCAAATCGGAAGTATGGTTGGACGGACATTGGAGGAAACATTGGTGGTCCGCAACTGCACCGAGGAGGGACGGGTCCATGCGCCTGCATGGCGCACGTGGTTCAATTTTGGTTGTGAAAAGGTACCTGAAGTCTTCCACCATCCTCAGGAAAATTCTGAAAATGGCACAGAGGAACTGTCGTCATGCACTTCTATCCATTCCTCACAAAGCCTGGCAACACTCCTCTTGAGTTTGCAGCACGGCAGAACGGAGCCTCCCCCAACACACTCTGATATGCGATAGTTTCTCACCGTTGGAATTCAGCCTGCCACATGTTGAACCGACTGTTTGAACAGACGGAAGGCCACATTAACGATATTTTTGATGATCCACGGCAGACAGGGAGTACTCCCCTGTGTTAACTTTGATGTAGTCCATGGCAGCTCATGCTTGACACCTGCCGTTTGCGAGGCCATTCGACGGAGGCACGGTTATTTGTCAGTCGCCAGGACTACGGGATGAATAACGTCATTCCACTGCTTCATGTCCTGGAACAGATGCAGAATCTGTCTGGGCATGGGGAATGGAGACGTGGCGAATACATCTCGCGGCCACATGAGTTCCGGTGGGGACTGAAGATGGAGGAGGAGGAGGAAGAGGAGGACAATTGGTAGCAGAAGCATTGCTTCTGGTGAACATGAGTGGATTTTATTACCAGGTGACAGAAGAGGAGGAGCAGGAGCTGCTGGAGGAGGTAGATGGAGATGAGGAAACTCGAGGGCAAGATGACCCGAAAGCACGGTGGCAGTATTACAAGTGGAGATGGAGGGCAGGGAGCCCCTCGGAGGTCACTGTGCAGCATGGCCGCAGCATGCTGAATTGCCTGACTAGTGACAGCCGATTAGTCAGCTCGGCAGAGGGATGCTTCTGGCTCTCACCCTATTGGACCTCGATAACCGGTCCAAAATAGGAGTCTTTTCCCAGCTGCCTGAGCGGCGGGACCAACTCAAATTTCCTGTGGGAAATCCTCAGTAGTCAGGTTGGCGCTGCCTATGTGCGGCATCGTGCCCCTCCTCTGACAGGTCTGACCCGGGGGGTTCTTCAGCAGCTCAAGTACCTAACTTGCAGGGGTCTGCTGGGGAAAGGTGGGGGGTGGGAGCAGTATACCAGCTCCCTCAGCTGACAACCTAAGTCTGGAGTCACTGATGAGCAGCTTCATTCACACCCGCTTAGTGAGGGAGGGCAGTCGACAGCAGGAGCAGGACTGGAGCATTGAAACCAGAACAACAGGTGGTTGCCTAATTGGACAGCAATCTGCCACCATAGTTAAGAAGATCCGCTGGGACTACTGGGCAGCCAAACAGGATGTGTGGCCGCAACTTGCATAATGTTTGCAGTGGAGAAGCCTGTCCTGCCCGGCAGTAGTGGTAGCTTCAGAGCAGGTGTTCAGTGCGCGCGGGGCCATCGTTACCCCAAGGAGGAACCGCACTTTGTTCTAGGGGAAAATGTGGAACGACTGACCTTTGTGAAGATGAATTCAGGCGTGGATCTGGCCAGGAATTTCCCTATACCACCAATGCCCTTAGGCGTAAGATGAACATTCAGACCATGATGCAGTCAGCCCTAAACTGTTGCAGGAAATGAGTCTGGGTTCAAAACTACCTTGCCTCACGCCAGCTCTTTCAGGGCCGCCACCTGCCTGATGCACACACATCCTGCTGCCAGTTTCTCATCTGCATACCACCAGCTCTTTACACAGGGACTGGTTTGCCACCCACCTCACACTCTGTCATTGTGCCTCTCTGTGACCTCCTGCTGCTGCTGCTGCTGTGGCTGACTGCCGTACCTCCACACTGTGTCATTTTGCCACCTCTTTGGCCTAGACTTCCTGTTTTTGCCACTTCCAGGAATGTCTTGTGCCACTGTCTGGACCTCATGACGGCTTGCTCTGTGGCTGCCTGCCGTAACCTCCACACTGTGTATTGTGCCCATCTGTGGCCGACTCCTGTTTTTGCAACCTCCAGAATGTCATTGTGCACTGTCAGACCTTCATGCTGCTGCTGTGGCTGCTGCAGTAACCTCCACGACTGTGTCATAGTGCCACTCTGTGGCCCCTACTCTGTATTTTGCCCCCTCAGAATGTCATTGTTGCACACTGTTGACTTCATGTGCTGTTGGCTGCGTCGTCACCTCCACAATCTGACACTGATGTTGCCACACTGAGCTTTAGCTGTTTTTTTCCCAGCTGTCGCCATGCCATGAGCTTTATCAGGCTACATTCCCCCTTCAGTTTTCTTTAGGTCAGTTTTACCCTCTAAGATGCCTCTGGCGAATTTTATAGTAGCGATTTCTAAGGAGCTCGGCGGACAGTCATCTGCGTGGTCATACTAAAACACAACATTGTTGATGAGACAATAACCAAGCTCCTCTGCATATTTAAGCATGGTAAAACTTCTACAGAACCTGCAGGCTCTGTGCAGCTGGAAATAGCTGTTTTTAACATGATTCATCCCGGAGTAATTGCGGACGAAACTAATTTTTTACAGGAAAAATTCAGCGAATTCACCGAATCGAATTTTGAGAACAATTCGCCATCTCTACTGGGTGATTGTCTCCTGCTGGTCACATGATATGCAATTCAAACAAATCACACACGCCTCCTTCTGAGGACACAGAGATGAAGAGCTGAATGCAGAAGGTATGAAATGAGATCATGGCAAAACCCCTCTAACTTATATCTAATTCATAACGACAAAATTAAAGGGAATGGACCAGAATATTATGTTTTTAAATACCTTCTCTAATTCTGAAAACATATCATCCAGTTTCTAGGTTGCTCTTTTCACCTTCAGTAAGAAAAGGGAGTTAACTTGCTGCACATGTAATCGCTACTTCAGTTTGGGAAACTCCAGCTAGACCCTGGAGTGGATTGCTAGTCTCTTATCAATCGATTTGAGGGCTTAACAACTGGTTTAACGACCGACTGTAGTTCCTGGAGTCAATTGCCTTAACGACTGTTAGTGACTTCACAATGCAGTAAGTTATATGTCCGCCATCGGTTTGATAGGTGGTGAAGAGGTCCCCCATAGTAAAGTATTATGTCCCAGTATAGGTAATAGGGTGCCCAGTAGGTTATTATGTCCTCCAGTATAGGTAATAGGGTTCCCATGTAGTTATATGTCCCCAGTATAGGTGAAATAGGGTCTCCCAGTAAGGTTATTATGTTCCCCAAAGGATAGGTAACAGGTTCCCCAGTAAGTTATATTGTCCCCAAGTTAGGGTAATAGGGGCCTCCCAGTAAGTTATATGTCCCCCAGTAATAGGTTAATATGGGTGGCCCAGAGTAGTTCATATGTCCTCCAGTATAGGTAATAGGGTTCCCCAGTTAAGTAATATGTCACCCCAGTTATAGTAATTATGGTCCCCAGTAAGTTATTTATGTCACCCAAGTATTGGTAATAGGGTTCACCCAGTAAGTTATATTGTCCCCAGTATGGGTAATAGGTCCCACCAGTAAGTTCATTTGCTCCCACTAGGTATAGGTAATAGGGGATGCCCAGAGTAGGTTATATGTCCCTCCAGTATAGGTTATAGGGTTCCCAGTAAGTTATCTGTCCCCAGTATAGGTAATAGGGTTCCCCAGTAAGTTATATGTCCCAGTATAGGTAATAGGGTGCCCCAGTAGGTTATATGTCCTCCAGTATAGGTAATAGGGTTCCCCAGTAAGTTATATGTACCAGTATAGGTAATGTAGTGGTTCCCCAGTAAAAGTTATATCGTTCCCCCAGTATAGGTAATCGGGTTCCCCAGTTTAGTTTTACTGTCCCCCAGTATAGGTAATAGGGTTCCCCAGTAAGTTTATGTTCCCCCCAGTTGGGTAATAGGCTCCTCCAGTAAGTTATATGTCCCCAGTATAGGTAATAGGGTTTCCCCAGTTATGTTTATATGTCCCCTCAGAATTGGTAATGGGTGCCCAGTACAAGTTTATATGTCCCACAGTATGGGTAATATGGTCCCCCAGTAAGTTATATGTCCCGCAGTATGGGTAATATGGTCCCCCAGTAAGTTATATGACCCCCAGTATAGGTAAAACACTCCCCAGTAAGTTATATGTCCTCCACAGAAGCCTGCAACTGTATGTGCATCCAGAGGTCCCAAACCGAATAGATTATCGTGGGACGGTATCGACTTGGGACTTTAATGATCGGCACTGGCGGTGGCACCAGGGACTATTCCCAACTCTTTCTTGGCTCATTAATTCCACATTTAATTACATATTCGATTTTGTTCATTTAATCTTAGTTTTATTATTGGTGCCTAAGTTGTTTATCTTTAGCACATGCTCGGCTATAGCTGTAAACAGTGCTGGACGGGGTGCCTAGGGTCCACAGGTGGAGTTGATTCAAGGTGCTCACCAGTTGAGCTGTTTCTGGGCCCACCGGTTTAGTTTATTTTAGGGGCCCACCCTACAGTTACTGCAAATTATCGTACAGGCCTCTTGCTTTGTGTCTCACTTTCTCTGCTTTTCTGCTTCCCCTGAGGATGTATATGCAGTTAAAAAACAACTCCAGGTCTGCTATGCCAGGGGCCCACCAGGGGTTTGTCCTGTTTCCCTGTGGACCAGTCCAAGCCTGGCTGTAAACGTAGCTGAGTAGTGCCTACTGCGGGTATGGCTATAGTGAGATAGGACACTTGCAATTCCAGTATTTTTATTGTAATGGACAGAACAGCCACTATATAATGTATTACCAGGTCACAGAAACTTTAACAGATTACCATGCATTGTGAATCTTGGAATACTATCTAAAACACATGTGACACGAGCTACATGTGAACTGAGGATAACGACATCCAATAGAGTGCGCAATGGAGCTCTCGGCTCTTTTTCCCATAGCAAATTGCTCTATGCAAATACAGTCAGTGAGGTACTGAATGCAAGTAATCCTCAAACCGAACCAAAATACTTGGTTCCTCTCCTTTAAAGAGAGAATTTTCCTTCCGAAGCCATCCTTGCCTCTCACCCAGCCAAACCAGTAAGTTCTACACTGCACTGGACCATGGGGCAAATACCCGAAAACAGCTCTCGTGCTGTAGTCTGAACTTAATGCTGTTTGGCTCAAATCCTTTTCACGATTGCTAGGGATCCTGCGACGTACATGTGAACTGAGGATAAACGGACATCCCATAGAGTGCGTGTGGAAGCTCTCAGGCTCTTTTCCCATAAGCCATTGTCTTAGCAAACAGTCAGTGAGGTTGAATGAGCAAGTAAAACCTCACACCGACCAATTTATTGTTTCCTCTCCTTAAATGGGGAGTTTGCCGAGAGATAGTTCTTACCCTCTCTTGTTAGCACAGGCAGAAGAATGTCAACAAATCACGCTGAGTCATGAAGCACTGCAGGGAGAGAGGGAGGGGGGGGAAGAGAGGAGTGTGAGGAATCCACGGGAGCATCTCAAAACTTAAATGAAAATAATAAACAGTTACAACATGTGGATTGTCAATACAGAAAGACAGCTTCAGAACGCACTGTCAGGAGACTTATTCTGCTAAGATGCTATTGATAATGTAAAAAATGGCATGAAAGAGAGAGACACACACAGCGGAGAGCACAAAGCTGCATAAGGGATCTTGTGACTCATGTACACTGAAATAAAAAAGAAAACTATAACTTGTGGATTCTATATAAAAAAGGGAAAACCCCCTATTTTTACCACCCTTGAAAGCTTCTTCATTTCCCTGTATCGAAAAAAGCGGGGTTATCTAATCACATACAACGTTTATTCTGTTTTAAACAAAAGAAAACATATTGCACCGGTGCCTTAAAAATTCTGAGCTCAGTCTCATCAGATAAGAAGCTCTCTCTGCGCAATCTCAGCTGCAATTTTGTAATCACATATATTTAGAAAAGTTTTAAAAAAACCATTTTGGAGGATCCCACGTCAACATTACATCGTGACAAAACCCCTTTAAGGAGAGACTTTTCCCCTATCTAAAACACAATGAAGTGCAGCTTTTAAAAGGAAAAAATTTTAAAAATACGATTTTAAAATAGACGAAATCTTTTTAGGGGGTTTTAAAAAAATGTTTTCTATTTTTGAAAACAATTATAAATTGTTAATTTCTAAGTTTACAGGAAGTACTGAAAACTAAGAATATAACTTAAGGTGGTCCAGAGATTGTATTCGTATCCAAACCTTAGTGCCTAATGAGGCGAACTGACCTCTTTACCATAAAAAAGGACATCAATACTATACATGCCACATTGTGGTAGTTGATGCCTGGTGGAGATATTGCATCAAGGTTCAGGAGCTTTAAATTACAGTTTTGGTGAGAGCTATTGGACATCATATACAAATAATTACTTTACACATTTCTGAAAAAATTTAAAATCTTGTTTTCCCTTCAAAATAATAAATCTTGCCAATCGTATACTCAAATGAAAGAAACAATACGGGGGAATACGAAAGTATTCGCCCCCTTAAATTTTCACTCTTTCATTAAAAACTATTTGGTAAGATCCAAAAAGAAAATTTTTTGGCTATTAATGACACTCTGCACCCCATCTTGAAAGAAAAAAAAAACAAATGTAGATATTTTTTTCAAATTTTTTAAAAAAGAAAAAATGAAATATCACATTTCTTAAATATTCAGACCTTTGCTCAGTATTGATAAAGCCCCCTTTTACTAGACAGCCAGGGTCTTTTGGGAAAAATGCAACAAGTTTTTCACACCTGGTTTTGGGGATCTCTGCCATTTTCCTTGCAGTCTCTCCCCGTTCCCTCGGTTGGGTGGTGAAGTTGGGGACAGCCTCTTCAAGTCTTCCAAGATGCCAATTGAGAAGAATGGGAGAGTTTTTTTCTGAAGCCACGCTTTTTTTAATTTTTAAGCTTGTGCTTAGGGTCTTGGCTTTTTTGGGAGAAGAAAACCCTTTAGCCAGTCTGAGGTCCAGAGCACTCGGAAGAGGTTTTCATCCAGGGTTCTTTACTTGGCGCATTTATCTTTCCTTCAAATTTCAACCCCGTCGCCGTCCTGCGCTGAAAAACACCCCCAAGCAGGATGCTGCCCCTCACCCTGTTTTTACTGTTGGGATTGTATTGGGCAGGTGGGGGAGCAATAACTGGTTTTCTCCAAAATATAAATTTCAATTAACACCAAAAAGTTCAACTTTGTCTCATCAGACCCGAGAATCTTATTTCTCATAGCCCGGGAGTCCTTCTTTTTTTTTTTGAAACTGTGTGCGGGTTTCATATGTCTTTCATAGGGGAGGTTTCCGTTGGCACACTTTGCCATAAACCCCGACTGGTGGAGGCTGCAGTGATAGTTGACTTTTTGAACTTTCTCCCATCTCCCACTAATTTCCGGGGCTCGCCCCGGTGATCTTTTGGGGTTTTCCTTTACCTCTCTCACCAAGGTCTTCCCCCACATTTCTTAGTTTGGGTGGAAAACCCGGTGGGGGGGAAGAGTTTTTGGTCGTCCCAAAATTCATTCACTTAGGATTTTGGAGGCACTGTGCTTCTAGAACCCCGATGCTCAGAAATTCTTTTGTAACCTGGCCAATCTGTGCCCTTTCCAAACTCTGAACTCCTTTGGGCAATTCCTTTTGACCTCATATTCTAAAGTGCTCTGACATGCACTGGAAACTGTAGGTCTTATATAACAGGTGTTTGCCTTTCCCAATCAACCCAAATTTTAAATTAAAAAAAGCTTACTCCAATGAAGGAGTAGAACCATATCAAGGAAGGATCAGAAGGAAATGGCGCAGTGAGTTAAATTGGGGTTTACAGCAAAGGGTTGAATACTTAAGACTGTGTGATATTTTTAAATTTTTTCTTGTTTAATTAATTTGCAAAAAAAATACATTTCTTTTTTTTTTCTTTAAATATGCAGAGTGTACATTAATAATCAAAAAAAATGAACTTTTTGGATCTTACCAAATGGCTGCAATGAAGCAATGAGTGAAAAATATAAAGGGGTCTGAATACTTTCTGTACACACTGTATATGATTTTCCAGATTATTAGACTACACACACTGAGTCTGAGCCCTACATCTGGTATATACACTAGAAAAAGCTCCTGTTATATAGCTCAAACAAATCCATAGGACATCATTCACTCGACAGAGGCCAAAAGAGTGTCCTTTTGCCCTCTCTTGGGCTGGTATATGTCAGTATAACTTTTTTTTTTTTCATATATATTTTTATTAGGTTTCAACCGAACTTGGCATGTGCCACAATTATAAAGACTCAATAACAATGAGAGTTGCATGAAACAGCTATAGGGCGAAAACGACCAACATATCGTTTAGTTGCATGAGTCCCTGGAAGTCCAGAAACTAAACAGTAGGTCGTTATCCCCTGAGGTTTTTTCGTGGTGTTGAGAACAAAGTCCAGTCAGGAAACCAATTTTTCATATTAAATCAACAAGCATAAACAGACAGAGCCAACTAATACACAGACATACACACCGGACAAGACCACATTTAGGGTCCAAGGGATTGGGGAGGGAAGGGAAAGGGAATAGGAAATCCTCTCCAACGGGTCAGAAGTGTCCGAGTTCAAGTCAGGGTAGTAAGTCCTGTAGCGCAGTGTCAGAACGAGATGGGAGGGCCTGTTGCACTCCTCACCCCGCCCTAGGAAGTGAAGCAAAGGGAAACTAATACCAACCCCTACGTTGGGGTGTCCGGGAGTAGGAGGCAACCAAGTGAGCCAGCTGGTGTCCCTTCCAGATACCACTTGGTGAATCTAAAGGGAAAAACCAGCGAACGTATCTCCTCTGGGGAAGAGAATTTTTCGAGAAAGGGTTTCCAGTTTGTAAAGAATTTGTCTGTGTGTGATAATTTTGCCGATTCAACTTCAATTCTTTCAAGGTTCAAACATGATTTAACCTGCCTAAGTACCTCGCCTATGCTCGGCATTGTGCTTTCTAGCCATTTGAGTAAGATGCATCGCTTTGCTGCCAAAAGCACTATATGAAGTAGCGTATGGTATTTATGCAGGCCAGTCAGATCATGGAAAAGACAAAAAACCGGGGATAGGGGTATTTTGAGGTTCCATTTTGAACTCAGCAGCTTTCCAAGGTTTCTCCAGAATCTCTGGGATTCCGGACATGACCACATTCCATGAATTAAATCAGACTTTGGCTGCTGACACTTGGGGCATGCCGTTTTGCGCTGGGGGGCGGTAGGGTGTGAGGGGATAGTAAAACCGTAAATGGCTTGGTGCATGAACCGGAAGTAGGTTTCTCTCCATCTTTCACTTATAATGACCTTGCATATTTTGTTCCAACCTGCCAGCGCAAGTTGTGGGGCATCTATACCCGGAAAGTGTTTCTCCCACCTAGCTAGGGAGGTAGGTAAACTACCTATAAACGATGAATCTCTGAGTTTTGCATAAAGGAGAGATAAGGAGTGCCTCACGGTCTCTGGGCCTATTAAGTCATCAAAGTCATTCGTAACAAATGACACCGGGCCAATAAGGAGAGGGGAAGCCTCGACCACCTACCAATTCCCTGAGCATTTTTAGGATAAGGGGGGGGGGGGGTAATTTAAAGAATTAAAAAGTTTCTGGGGATTTCCCTATGTGCATTCCAAGAAATTTGAGTGATTTGTTGGCAATATGTATTGGGGTGTCAAACTGGCCCAAAGAGAGAGAGGTCTTGAGTTTGGGGAAAGACTCAGAAGTTCTGACTTGGATTCGTTAATTTTAAATCCCGAAAATGTCTGAAATAATCTGAGGTGTTTAAACAAATTTGGGAGGTCCCTCTCAGGGTGACTGAGAAAGAAAATCACGTCGTCTGCGAACATAGCCAATTTTTGCTCAAAGGATTTAATTTGGATACCCTCAAAAACAGGGGAGTTGATGAGGAATCTTGCTACGGGTTCAATTGCCAAATTGAAAAGGTAGGGGGAGAGAGGGCAGCCCTGCCTCGTCCCGTGTTGTAGAGCAAATGGTTTGGACAGGAACCCCGGAAGGCATATCCTCGCCTCAGGATTACTATACAGGCTATGGAGAAAAGTGCGAAACGGACCCTTAAGGCCAATTTTATCTAGTACTAAGTTCAACCATCCCCAGTCAACCCGATCAAAAGCCTTCTTTTGAAGGAATGTGTCTGAGGCGATTTCTTCACTGCGTCAAGGACCAATAGATCCTTCCGGATGTTAGCTATGGCTGCTCTCCCTCGAACAAACCCCACCTGATGAGGGCCAATCAGTTTGGGAATAAGGGGGGCTAAACGGTCTGCTAGAATTTTCGAAAGCAGATTGAGATCTAGGTTGACTAGGGAGATCGGACGGTAAGAGGAGGCCTGGGAAAGGTCTTTCCCTGGTTTCGGGATCATTTTGATGTGGGCCGTATTCATGGATTTGGGAATTGGGGCCCCAGATAGGTATGAATTGTACAAAGATAAGAGGGTTGGGGCAATCTGTGTCAGTATAACTTTTTTTTTTTACATTTTTTGGAAAGAGCTGCAGACTACATTTTTCTATACAGATGTCCACCACAAAAAGACACGCAGTATCTATTTTTTACTTTTGGAGTCACATTCTAGAGTCTTCTATTAGTAGTAAACATTGGAAATATGTCCTCTAAGAAAACCTATCAGCCTAACTTTATCACTCCAGACATGCTACTTTAGTGCCCTTTATCTTCATAGCAGCTTTATTTCTATGCATTATATGAAAAGATGGAAAAAAGTGATTGTGTTACACCTCAGTTTTCACTTAGTAAGGTTTTATTCACGCGATGTGTGTATGTGACTTTTTTCTGCTAGTGAAGTGTGAATAAACCTTAAATGAATCTAACAGTTGGAAAATTTAACAATGTTAAAGGATTGAATGAACATGTAAATACCAAAGTTCCCAGCTCTGTAAATTTACAGAAACTTAATAAAATATGTGACATTTAGCTGTATTTTAACAAAATATACAGTCGAGTCACATTATTATGACCAGAGATAATGATAGCGCTGAGAACTATTGTAGTAGTTTTCAGCTAGGATGGATCATATTGATGGAGCGCTATATGGGGATACAAGAGGCTAAGAAGATTCTTGCCTACTATTAAACTGTGTTTATTTAAAAAATCCATTTACGCGTTTCGCCAGAGCCCACTCTAGCTTCCTCAGATGGATTAGAATTGACCATACATAGGGCTTATATTCACTTCTCGTTTTAAAATGAGGTTGACTGGAAGACATTTGTAAACAATACATCACATGTATCAAAACGAGGTTAAATAAAGAACATTTGTAAACAATAGTAAAACAACGTAAACAATAGTAAGATCGGTTTAGAAACTCATTTGAGGTAGTATTCAGGTAGTATCTTAAAGTTAAGCTGAATACGTTAATTCAGGTACTGAATTGTACTGAATTGTATACTGTTATTACAATGTACAACTGGTAATCTCTGTGTAGTATTGTTTACAGCCAAGACAGCAGACTTACAGACAACAGCAAAAGGAAGAAGAGGAAAGAAAACTGAAACATATGAAAGACGAGCAACATAAAAAGGTGTGTTCATACAGCACTAAAGCACATTACTTACTATTTTAACTAAGTGTTCTCCCTGATATGGACATTTTAACTTTGGGTGCAGCCAGATAACTCCTTTAATCATCTAAGAATATTTTGCTATACACAAATCACTTCCATGCAATAATTGCCACAAAAGTTAGTGTTTCTTCACATTTTTAGATGAAATAATAATCAATAGGTTAATGGAACATAACTTAAAGGGAACCGGTCACATAGGATATGCCACCCTTTATTCTGTCAGATGAAGCAGTTTCAGAGCATTTACTGCTGAAATCTGGCAATTTTCAGCCTGCTCTGCCAGGGAAGAGCCCAACTTATTCATGAGCAGGTGTTATTCCCGCCTACCCATCGCTAGCCCCACCCACTTATGACTAATTCAACCTTTTACTTTGAATAGGTAGAAACCTGTGAAAAACAAGCAGGTGGGCGAGGCTATCCATGGTTTGACAGGGCTAATACATGCTCATGAATTTAGTGGACTCTTCTCTGGTTAGAGCAGGCTGCAAACTCACAGATTTGAGCATTAAGGCCTCGTTCACACGGCTTATTTGTCCGTGAATTGGTGCCGTACTCCGCGCCGGATTTGCGCTTCAGTACGGCGCCAATCCGTTGGAGTAATTACGGTAATCCCTGCTCTCATAGAGAACAGTGGATTCCGTTGCTCCTCCCCGCTCGGCGAATCCGCCGCGGGGGGAGAAAGTGACATGCACATTATTTACGGCGCGTACGCGCCGTAAACAATGCATTGTCTATGGGGCCTAGAGCGGCGCCCCCGCCCCGCCCCTTATTCACGGCGGATTTGTGAGCTCAATACGGCTCACAAATCCGTCGGGAATAAGCCGTGTGAACACGGCCTAAGGGGGACATATATGAACAGTTTGCTTTATTTTTAACCAAGCACACTCCAACATCAGTCGCATAGTTTCAGACACCCTCTGTTCCCCAGTATTACAGGGAAAAACTACATGCTGGAAAAATATCAAATATGAGGTATTACTTGATACAGTGGCTACTATATTCGCAAGCTCACAACTCATGTCAAGGGTCCCCATTATCTTGCGAGTCCCTACACAAGCTTTACTAGCAATTTACAGAAAAAATATCACAGAAAAATGGAACATTATTTACTTAAAAACACAAGGCCATACTTACAGCTCAATGGCTACATAATAAACTAATCCCAGTTGGAGGCAATATAAGCCCAAGTTTTAGGCGCATTAAATCAGTGTAAAGTGCGCCCGAAAGTCCGATCCTTCCAAAAATCTGGCGTCAGGTATACCTTGCATAGAAAACTTAATGCGCCTAAAAAGGCGAATGACGTAAAAAAAGGCACATTGCGCAACTCGCGGCGCATAGCATATCATTGGTAGTATATATGTAATGCGCCTATTGAGGCGCATTGCCCGATCGAGGCGCATAACATGTATTGCGCCTCAATAGGCGGATTGCACAACGGGGGCGCACAGTGTACCATATTTAGACGCATTACAAAGTGTCGTGTCCGGTGTAAAATGTTCCTAGTTTTGGTGTACAACAGTTCATTTACAACAAGAATATGGTGTCAAAAGTGGTTTTGTCGCAAAATAGATAAATAAAACTGGCGTTGCCGTGTTGGGACATGTCGCCCTTAGTGATCATTTTTGGTCAAAACTGTAATTGCCCATCTACCGCAACAAGGTGACCTCAATACAGATAGCGACTTACCCTGACACTTCACCTTTCTTGGTGTCTAGTCAGACCTCCACATATTCAGGGAGAGGAGATCCCAGCTACACTGTGCTCTGATTAAAAACAGTCTCTGTGGATGGGCAGTGAGCACAACCAAAAAGGGGGATAGCCACTACCCCATACAAACAAAAGGAAAGCAAAAATTGGTCAGCACATTCAAAATTATGGGGTTTCCTTCAAATGGTCATGCAACTTCCTATTAAAAGATTCAAGTAGCATAATTAATAATCTAAGCAATTGAACTACTATAAACAATTAAGCTTTTGTAAAAGGGAAGGTTCACTGAATAACATATGTCTGTTAAAGGGATATTGTCAGGTTATCTTGTTTTCCATTCTAGCAAGTACCTTTAAGTATCTTATCCAATAGTGAATCCACACGACAGACATCTAAAATCTGTACGTTAGCTGCAAAAAAAATTATAATGAGCTACACTGTCAATCAGTATTGCACTCTCCAAGTGAAGTATGCGATATGTTTAACTCTTATTAATGCGTCCAGTTTCTGTACAAGAAACTACAAATAGTGAGTGATGATAATGGTTGCTTCGGCTCTACAGGATCTAAATCTGCCGTCATTGCAAGCAAAAAGCCTTGGCTAAAATCAAGAGGCAGCAGAAATGCTAAGGCAAGTGGAAGAAGATTTCTTTCTTATATCCAACGCTTCTCTGCTGCCATCAACTGCAGATTAAGGTCAGAGAGGACCAAAACATCCATTGTCATCATTTGCTCTTCTTAGATTCTTGCACTGAAAACTGGCCGCACTAATAAAAGTTTCAATGGTCTTCCTTCTATGATAATACTGGATGCAATTTTTCGTTAACTTGCACCATGTTTGTTTTTTGAGTTCTGAACCTTCATACCTAGATTTTACCTACAAAAAGGCAATGCCGAAGGATAATGGTCACTAGCACAAACCTTCTACAATGTGTTTCATTTATTCACTTTATTGGGTAGGTTTCAAGTATTTTACCTGGTGTAGTGAATCACAGAAAATGTGATGTTATTCACTTAAAAACTGAAACACAAGGCCATACTAAGGTATCACCTCAGATTTCTGCAAAGGATTACATGTAAGATTTTTCCAGTAGGAGGATAGGAGTGTGGGTCTTCTTCTGATAAGTACATAAGGCATTTAAATGAGCAAAATATGTTTATAATTGATTTATTGCATTGGAATTTGTCCCTATCTACAATAAAGGACATCCACCTTTTATTATTGCTGTAGTATTACTAGTAGTAAAGATCATGGGTTGATCTTGTGTTTTTCTGCTAGTGATTAGTCAGCCTAGCAACCTGGCCTCATTGGGTGTTTTTGATTTTAGTATACAATCAGTGTGACATGTATATTGAATTTCTAACATAAATTCCCCAGCAGCTGACACATAAAATTGATTAGTTTTGTTAGCTAACCTTTATTTTCCTAAGCATTTATAAATCTGTCACCAAGGTGTTATTGCATTAACTTCTGTCAGCTGCTCACATTTACCATCCTTGTTCCAGAAGCACACAGAATTTTTTCTCTACTTAATATTGCATTAGGGCTCCTCTCACAAGGTTTTTTTTTTTACCCATTGCATCAATCATTTTCCTCTCCTGTGATGTATCTTTTATGCTTCCTTCAAACCATTTTTCTTTCTTGCATTACCCTAATCATCCCGGTGACTGGCTTACACATTTGTTAAATACCCTTTTATTCATCTTGGTGTTTCTTCAAATTCAGATAATCATCGTGCTATGTCCATAATTACATGAGGTTTTTTACTTCTGTTTTTAAACTGTAATGATATTTCGTCTTATACTTAATCTAAGAGTTTCATTCTGATGTGTGCACCACAGTTTTCTGGCATTTCACAGATGTAACTGTCATTAACCTAAAGAAAGGTTAATAAAAAAGAAGACTTGTTGGTCTATTTTAAGAATTGTAATATTCTATATAAGTAGTAGGTGTGCTAGTACAATTGTACACATAAATGCTTCATTTGACTGAATATAAAAGTCAAACGGTACAGCTGGAACCAGTAGGTCATTATTATCAGTGCTAAGCAGGTAAAAAAACAATTTCTAAAAAGAAAAATCCTAATTTAAGCATGCCATGTGAGCCTCCCCACACAGAAATATCACTCATAACACAGACCACTTTTGCACTTGTGTAACAGAGCATTAAAATCTTTGGCTTGTCCATTGCATCCCTTTGTTTAACTCCTATCTGATGATGTTTTTATCTGACACATCTTATTGACTTAGGCTGTAATATGAAATAAAATTAAAAAAAAACATTTGTGACTTTACAAGTTGATTTCCAATTGTAACAGTTTAAGGGTTGCCTGCCAAGTAAATGCACCTCCATAGTCAGGCCTGGCACAGGCAACTCCATTTAGCAGAGTCTAAGGGGACTGCAAGTTTTCATCTTTTAACCCTTGTACAGTGATCTGGACTTCATCACTACATATCCCTAGTTTTTCACTGAAAGTATATAATCCTAGTTAAAATATAATGACATTTTATTGATATACAGTAAAAGCAAATCTGTGACATACAATATAAATAGTGGGTGGGTAAGCAACTGGCTCAGTGATAGAAAACAAATGCCTGGGCAGAGAAATGGCAGATGAGGTTTAACACAGAATAATGCAAGGTTATGCACATGGAGAGGAAAAATCCATTACATGACTACATGTTAAACGGAAAAATGCTGGGTAAAAGTGACATGGAGAAGAACTTGGGAATCCTGGTAAACATAATTTTAGCAGCCAGTGTCAGGCAGCAGTTGCCAAGGCAAATAGGATTATGGGGTGTATTAAAAGAGGCATAGGTGTACATGACGAGAACATTATTCTCTCATTATACAAGTCACTGATTAGACCACACATGGAATATTGTGTACAGTTTTGGACACCAGTGCACAGCAAAGAAAAAATAAGGCAGGCAACAAAAATAATAAAAGGACTGGGTGGACTGCAATACCCAGAAAGATTAGCAAGATTAGGGTTATTTAGTTTAGAGAAAAGACAGCTTTGGGGGGATGTAATAAATATGTTTAAATATACTAAAGGTCAATATAGAGATTTCTCTCAAGATTTATTTATACCCAGGATTGTATTAAGAACAAGGGGGCATCCTCTACATCTTAAGGAAAGAAAATTTCTACATAAACATAGAAAGGAATTATTTACTGTTAGAGCAGTGAGACTATGGAACTCTCTGCTAGAGGAACTTGTCATGGTGAATTCAGTAACAGAGTTCGAAAAAGGGTTTGGATGCATTTCTAGAGCGTAATAATATAACAAGTTATAGTGACTAGGATTCTGGAGAAAGGGCGTTGATCAAGGAATTTATTTTGATTGCCAGATTTTAGTCGGGAAGGAATTTTTCCCTAAAATAAGGAAAATTGGCTTCTACCTCATGGGGGTTTGTGCAAAATAGGCTGAATTGGTTGCACGTCTGACTTTTTCGGCCTTACAAACTATGTAACTATGTAACTGATGATTCATGACCAAAGAAACTTTGTGTCACCATGGATGTAATGATAAACAATTTCCCAAAAAAATGCTTCCAATCCACATACACCCAAAACGTTGTTATGCATTGGGCACTCCACCATATACAAATCCTGAAACTACGCATTAATAACATCAAACCATCAAAGAGGTGCATGGAAAAACTTAACTTTTAATATAGTTCCTAAATAGCACTACATTAACAAATCCCTACAAATTCCCTACAAAAACACCTACGGGACTAACTATTCCCTCCGTCCAAAGAGGTCTTTGGGTAGCCCCCCTGATAAGGGTGCCCCCAACAGGAACCTAGTACTAGCTACGATACCCTACTATCCCTATTATACCCTAGCTCTTACAATAAGATACTACAATACTAACACTATGGCAATACAAGATGGCCTATTATTAGGATATAAACTACACACCGTTGCTGCTTACAATGAATAACAATAGACAAAAACTACAGACACCATAAAGACAACTATATTTGCACAAACATTTACGTAATACCACAATATCACAATTCCGACACGTTTTCCCCTATTATCACTTAGGAGTCATCAGGGAACAAAGAACTTAGACAAAAACACATAGAAGTACATGATACCTTGTCTCAATGTATCCAAAGGAGTAATTAGCAACAATAGATAATTGTATCAAAAAATTTATATAATAAGATAAGCATAATTAATGAACTAGACAGAGAGATCATCCAAAAACCAGGAACCCCATAAGGAAGGACATTCAATGTGGTCACACATGTAGATACTCACAGCATGGTCTTGTTCTGTGGAGTGAATGTTAACATACTTACAGAGATGGGCACATACTGTTCTCTCATATTGGTGACCCATGTAGATGCAGCGCTATAGCAAGGATTAGATGCATCCTGATGATAAGGCATTTTGGGACTATTTAATCTGGTAATGTAATAGGGTGTAATAGTTGCGCAACAGGGTCAGCACCTGATAGGAGGAGTCACCCTTTTGGGGGTGGGTAATCCACCTCTAATAGGATTACAATAGGGTAATTGTAAGAGGAGCATAAAGTTCCTTACAATTTTCTTTAGCCCTTACGGCTATCTGGTTATTCCTATCTCTTTATCTAATATCCACATTATCAAGTGGGCTACAAAACCGTGAGTTATATTTATATGTTTTTTGTCATGCATCTTATGTATTATGAGTGCATTAACCAAAGTGGTTTGATACCTTGATGTATTCAGTGATTGTTGCACATTTCTTGTTCTGTATTGATGAAATTATAGGGTGTCAATATTGTATTAAATATAGATAAACGCATCTGGCATCATCGATTACATTTTTTGGGAAACTATTTTCTTGACAATTTCATTACACCCGTTATGACAAAAAGATTTTTTTGCTCACCAATCATCTATTTTTTTTTATGTTGCAGATTTGTTTCTTTGCTTTTAATGTATATCAATAAATGTCATTACTATGACTTATTACTTACTTTAATTAGGATTATATGCTTTCTGTGAGAAACTTTAGATTCCTGTTTTTTATCTTGTTTTTTGTGAGAATTGCAGATTTCTAGGTTGCAACCACGGACTAGTCGCAGACAGCTAGAAGTAAACAGGCAAGAAGTAGTCAGTAGTAGAAGGGTCAAAAACTGGGAAGTCTGAGAATGCATCTGAGCCAGAACTAGATTCAAAATCAAAGTCAGGGAAAGCTGGATCCTTACCAGGACAGCACAGTAAAACCAAGGATCAGGCAGTGAAGCCTCAAAGACAGAAGTTGAGTCAAACAAGCCGGGTTAAATACAAAACAATATAGAAAGGCACACCAGATAGCAACATGGCTCAATACCTGACTGGGAAGGTGTGTATATAACGGACGTGACAACATGAATGATCTAGGCACATAAAGGCCAGTTCTTAATAGCTTTAAAGCCATGTAGAATGAGTCAGAATGTACGAACCTGTTCTACTGCGGGTCATAGATTTAGCGCTTTCTAGTTTCTCTATGACGACTCTGGCTCAGGTAAGCCACTTTTAAGTTGGTCTGGCTGTTCCAGCAGTAATGCGCCTAGTTTTTCTATCCTCCATTCATAAATGTGTAGAATCATATGTTTGTGGTGCTACACACCTCCAGAAAACCCCCACATATTAGGCACATTACAAAGTGCCGTGGACGCCGCAAAATGCGCCTACTTTTGGAGTGCACCTGCACATACATCTAGAGAACAGGGCTGCACCAGTTTATGGGCTGAAAGGACACCAGAATACTGGTGCAGCCCCATACATACATGACACCCGACATGTCTAAATAACAAGCTCATATCAGGGATTTGTCTGTTGATGAAGCCTCCTAATAGGTTGCTTAGCCAGTCCTGCAGAATTCCTGCTAAAGCTGAAAGGATTGTGGTGGACCGTACAATTTAGCTGCCCCATTCTTCCACCAGCATGCTGGCTCCTAGAAGCAGCAGGAGCACGGGCATGGGAGCGCATTACACCAATAAACAATGACTACTGTGTCTAGGCAGTGGATCTACCAAATATATTGCTGTAGAAAGACACCAGTCTGTTACTGTAAGGTGAGGATTCCCTGAAGTGACCCTAAGCTGATGTTTACAATATCAAGGGCATTTATAAAAGATTAAACTAGTGACAGCTAAGAATTTCCACTGACAGGTCACCTAAAACCAGAGGATACAGGGGTTGTCCACTTTTTGTCATGTTTACTTATTATTTATAGAACAGGAAATTATACACTTTTTCTAACATACATGTATTATAAATTCTGCTCCTGTACTTATTTTATGCTAATGCAGGAGGCCCCTATCTAGAATAAAAAATGGTGTAGTTCACATTCCTATCCATGCTAATGGCTCCCATGGACTAGGTGTATGGTCTAAATATGGCGTCAGTCGTCAGTGACTACCTGGCATTCAGGTTTACATCAATGGGGTAACTGAATGGAATAAAGGAGGAATTATTATTAACCCCTTAAAGGGGTTTTCTCACCACGCTGTTTCACTGAGTTTTAGCACTTTTGCACTTAGTCTGTCTCTTCAGGCTGTGGGTGGTTCCACAGCAGTGGTTAGCATATTCAACTTCTAGGGAGCCGTTACTCTGACAGTACAGGAGATTTTTATCGCTAACAAGGTTACAGATGAAATGAAATGTGGGCTGTACCTTTTTTATAGACAGGAGCCTACTGCATTGGTATAAAAGAAGTATGGAATCCTAATTGTTAATACATGTATATTAGAAAATTGTATGATTTACTATTGTATACATAATAAATACAGTTATCAAACAGTGATCAAACCCTTTAAGGATAAGAATGCTAGGTATCCAAGAGAAAAGGCCATGTGTTCAGGAGACTGTCTTGAGAACCTTTTCTGTCCACTGCACTTAGCCAGGCTCGGACTGGCCCACTGGGCAACAGGGGAACAGCTAGTGGGCTTCTGGGCATTGTGGACCCCAGGGTCTGGTACTGCTTTTCAGAGCGAGACAGAGACAAAGAAGAAGAAAGCAAGAAGCATAGTGCAATATAAGCAATCATATACATTAATTGTTGGGTGGGCCCCCAGAATCAGCTTCACTGGTGGAGTACAAGATCTTTACACTATACATGGCATGCCATGCTACACTAACATATATACAAACTAAATCACATATCATCAGGAAAGCATTTAGGACATGAGATGAGAAATAGGATAAAGGGAGTGGAGTTCACAGACCTAATACTTTTTATTAAAGATAAAGAAAAGAGTCATCTGTTATTTTCTTCAATGTTTAGATTGTCCATAATGGAATAATTTCAAAGCAGTTTGTGAATAAACCTGCAACAGTCCAGAAAGGCATCGATCTCCAAATAGTTGTGATGGTGGAGGCACCAGGGACATTTTCTATTTTGCCTTTGCTTTATTCAAGTCCTGGGAAATGCTTCTTTGTACCCTTGTTTCTGGTTCATACATGCTTTACACTTTTTCATCTTCATCAACAAAATCTTACTAAAAAATATACTCAGTTAGCCTCTTCAAGGTATCACCTGATTTCGTCACTCCTCTATACTTTTCATTATGTAAAACCCACACAGGCTTGAAAGTAAGTTTATTGACAGACAACATCATGTTTGTTCAATTTTAGGATTGTTGAAAAGGCATTTGGTTTATAAAAAATGTTTTTGTTATTCTAGGCTGAAGTACTAAAGCAGCATGAAGAGGAGAGAAGATTATCTCAAGATGAGGAACGTAGGAGGTATGATGCACTGTTGTGAAAGTTGTATAATCTCTTCCCAAGCTGGTACCATAAAGTATTAATACGAGGATGGTTAACATAAAGTGCAAGTCTGAATCCACTTATAGGATATTAGGGCATTGCAATGACAGCAGTCTAACAGGTTAATTGTTTTCTCCCAAATATAGACGAGAATACTAAACTAGTATAATAATATCACATAAATAAATATGCAAAACCTGTACATAATAGTGACATACAATCTTTCAAAGAAGTTCTGAGCTGTTATCTGTATTTCAGTTGCACAATATGGTCAGTATAGTGCAATGAAGTCAAAATGGACTTTTATTTTAGGCATTGTAGAGTCTCAGCACACTTTTTTGATCAAAATTGCTAGACCCCATTCACCAACGACAAGGTGACCTCAGTTTAGATAGGAACCTACTCTGACAATTTACCTCACTTGGGGCCACATGTATGAAAACTGTTTAGGTCTAAAACTCACTTTTTTGCATATAGATTACTATGGGCAAAAAGTCACCAACGACAAGGTGACCTCAGTTCAGATAGGAACCTACTCTGACAATTTACCTCACTTGGGGCCACATGTATGAAAACTGTTCAGGTCTAAAACTCACTTTTTTGCCCATAGATTACTATGGGCAAAAAGTGAGTTTTAGACCTAAACAGTTTTCATACAGGTGGCCATTGGTGTCTGTTCAGATCTCCATATTTTCAGGGAGTGAAGCTCCCAGCTAAATTCTGCTCTGATTGAAAACAGTCAGTATGAATGGGCAGAGTTCACAACCAAAATGGAGGCTAACCACTCCCTCGTGCAACAAATGCAAAGATAAATAAAAATTAACACATCCAACACAATTTTAAAGAAAGCAATGAACCTACACAAATTTCTTCAAAATAGTTTTGGATGTGCTGATAATTTTTTATTTATTTTTGGATTATTTGGCTAGCCTCCATTTTGGTCGTGCACTCCGCCCATCCACACAGTGTTTTTAATCAGAGCAGAATGTAGCTGGGAGCTTCACTCCCTGAAAATATGGAGATCTGAACAGACACTAAGTGAGGTAAAATGTCAGAGTAGGATCCCATCTTAACTGAGGTCACCTTGTCATTGGTGGATGGGCTCTCACAATTTGGATCAAAAATGTGCACTAAGAGCCTCAAATTTTCATGTGTGCAAAAAGTAACAGAAGTGTATTTTGAAATAGTTCCTATGGTCACTTTAAAGGTATGTTCACACGGCGTAATTGCGGCGCGTACAGTAAACACCGCAATACGACATGTGTTTTGGGAGTCCTGTGATCAGTGTGTATTCCCAAAGCACGAGGGGGTTGGGGGCGGCCCATTGACATGCATTGTTTGCGCCGCGTAATCGGCACGAACAATTGACATGTCACTTATTCCCCCACGCATACAATAAAATCGTATTGTACGTGTGGGGGGAAGACACGTAATCCACAGCTCTTTATGACAGCTATGGATTACCGTAATTACGGTGCACATTTCGCGCATATAACACGCAATACGTGGCGAAATAAACGGCGAAATGTGCGACAAAATAAGAAGTGTGAACATACCCTAAATGTCTCTTAGTGTTTGTAGAGTGCTGCTGATATTTTGTTGTGTTTGCATTGCTTTGCTGCCATGCCAGCATGCATCTTCACAAATGTCTTTAAAATTGTTTTGGATGTGCTGACCAATTTTAATTATTTTTGGATTATATGTAATTATTAGCCCACATTTATTATTTAATTTGAACAGATTGCACTGGTTAGAAAGTGATATCTAAAATTTCACCATATTTGTTTAAAACATTTGTCTTCTCACTTCATAAAAGAAAACTGTTAAGTACTTTTACAGATATATATCAAAGGCAGAGTTTAAAAGCGACGCAGATTGGTGGCACAGATGTACAGATGCTCATATCAGGTGTAAAAAGAAACACAGTGAATTACAAATGCAGCATTTTCCTTTAATTAATGCCAGCTACCTTTTCCCATTTTATTGGTGCAAAATGTACCATTACCTATAGGTGCTTGTCATAGTGTTAAAGGGGTTGTCCACTTCCCTTTTTTAAACTTAATTAAGTGACTGAAGATGGAAAAAATAAAACAATACTCACCTCTGACACGCCGCTTATTGCAGCAATGCGCCTGGTTATTTTTGCCAGTCAACTGGTTTTGGCTGAATGGAACATCATCAGTGCAGCTTGTGATGTTCTGCTCCGCCAAAACTGGAAGACAACAGAAGACCGGCAGAGAGGACTGTGAGGTGCATCACTGGAACAAGTGGCATGTCAGAGTTGAGTATTTTTTTCCTCCAGTCTCAGCAACTTAAAGGGGTTGTCTCGCTACAAAGAATAGCTTTCAAATTGTAGGGAACACAAAATAAAGACCATTTTCCAAATAATTGGGATGTTCCTCGTTTTCCCTAAAGAGATACAAGTGAATTTATTACCTCCCTGGCTATTTCATTCCCTCAGTAACTGACCTGTAAACAAATCTCCCCAGCTGTTTGTTCAATGAGATAACAGAGAGTGAGTCATCACACAGGTCAGCAGTGTCAGTCATGTCCTTGTGCTGCCAACAGTAAAAAGCTTGATTTATCTCAAGTAAACAGCTCTGTAATTAGGGCTTCTGTTTTGGGGATCAGATAAGGTCCTGCTAGTAGTTTGAGAAACTAATCTAATCTAATTAGCATCTGAAAGCACAGCACTGAACAAGGAGCTTATGCAAATTAGTCTGAACCAGGAAGTGACAGAGAATTTCTTTCATGCATTCTTTGAAACACTGTGGGGAGACAACTCCTTTAATTTAGTTTAAAAAAGGGAAGTTGTAAAACCCCATTAACTGTTACATGCCTGAATGATTAATACCAGCTGCTGCAGTGGAGTAGCAACTGGGGGGAATGAGTGGTCCACCTTGGGTGGCACATCTCTCCCGGAGCCCTGGAAGAGTTGGCAAGTCTCTCTGGCACTGTTATGTACAAATTGCTCAGTGATGTGGGA